>JAMLFT010009818.1:0-12388 GCA_026544285.1 Pachyrhizus erosus
ATCAATATTTGAATCAACGTCTTAAAATGAATGAAATAGTTAAAATTTTAATTTTTTAAAATAAGATGATAAAATGTTTTTATCTTAAAATATGAAATAATAATGGTGAATTTGAAAAAAAAAAAAGAGAACGGAAAATATATTTTAGTATTGATTATATGTGTTTGGATACAGGTCCATCTAATATAGACGCCGATCAAACGAAGCTAGTACTATTTTGACGTGAAAAAAATAGAAATACGTGAGTTTTAAAATTGAATCCAGACGCGCTATATATGTATATGATAATCGATTGAATATGAATGTGCAGGAAGCATTTTGCATCCATTAAATAAAAGCCCGATTAATGGATCAAAATATAATAATAATTGTACGCCAAAATTCTCAGCTTGCAAGTTGGAAAATTAATCCATAAAAATTTAAGTGTTTATTAATACACCTTTTTGTTTGTTTTATTATTATTATTATTATTATTATTAGGAACAACAATAGATGGACACAAGAACCATTAGGTTTTTCTTGTCATGTGAGACAGCAAACAGCCGAAAAGGAAATAAAAATGTAATTGTAAATGTAAGTGATTTTAAATTTAACTATACTCTAAATCAGTTTCTCTAAACATGATACGGTATTTCAGTCTGCGTCCTTCTACTTGAAATCACACCTAGCAAACAAAACAATATTGTAAAGTAAATATTTATATTTATCATGTCATGAGAACCACTATACTATCTATGTCTGGTGGCTTCTGCAGCAGTGTTACGGCGCCACCGAACCACACTTGAAGCAATCCCAACGTGCCATGATTTTTCATTTCAATTAAGCGGAAGTGGATAGAGATAGTAATAGTAGCAAAGTCACGATTGATAAGATATTTTGGTCCCAATTTTTTATGATTAATCATACATAATAGTCGCAAACATCCTCATCCTTTTAATCAAATCTCATCTCTAAGATATGGCTATACATAATGAGGTGCTGCTTAAATGAAATCTGCCCAACCAATGAGCAACTTCTATTAAGCTAATTTCTATATGTCACACACCTACATTATTTTTAAATAAGATTATTATTTCCTAGCATACAAGGGTCATCAGTGTCAGTGTCAGGGTCTTGAAATTTCTATTTTCTCTGTGGCAGTGTGAATAGGGGAGCCGACACGTGCCACGGACACGTGGCAGCATTGTGCCCCTAAAGGAGCAGGGTGGCCTCTGTATTTTAGGAAACAGGAAGGGCATTTGGGTCATTGTGCAGGGGAGCACTAGGGTTTTTGGGGTACATTTACATAGTCATAGTCGGTTGTTGTGTCTTCATTTTCTTTATTTGGTTTTTGGTGCATGCGAGCGAGGCTTTGTAATTTGTTGTAGCATTAGTACGGTACCGCACTCACTCACTCATTCACTGCCACTCGCTAATAATACTAAATATCTGGGTGATTCGGTTATTGATGTTTGTTTCATTCATAAATTGCGTTTTGGTGTTGTAGATCAATTGAATGTTGGTAATGATGGATCTGAAGGAATGGTCATCATCGTCTGAGAACAAGAAATGCTGTGCTGATTGCAAAACCACCAAGACCCCACTCTGGAGAGGAGGACCAGCTGGACCCAAGGCCCAACAAAACCCATTTCTATTTCATTTAATCATATTTCCCATTCAGTCACTTATGAGCTCAATTATTTAATTAATTAAATACTTTTTTTTTTTTTTTTTTTTTTTTTTGGATTATGCAGACATTGTGCAACGCTTGTGGAATTAGGTATCGGAAGAGAAGGGCTTGTTCGAGGAAGAGGGAGGAAATTGTGTTGCAGCAGACATCCTCTGTTATGAAGAAACAGAGGTGGAAGATGTTGGGGGAAGAGGAACAAGCGGCTGTGTGTTTGATGGCCTTGTCCTGTGGTTTTGTTTTCGGTTGAATAAACTTTGCAAACCATTCCTTAATTTAGCTGATTCGAGGTAACCTATTATTATTATTATTATTATTATTATTAGTCATCGACAATCTTTTTTGATGTGGTATAGCTAGCTAACCTTTTCACAATACTCCATCCCAGCAAGGGATGGCTTCTCTTTTCTTTTTTTATTACTACTGTTTATAGAGGATGATAGCATCAATTAGTTAGTGATGTAAGTATTATTATAATTTACTAATATTCTCTGTTCCTTTCTTCCATTCTCTTTCCCTTGTTTCCCTTATTCTGTGCGTTCGCGCTTATTCTTGTTTAACCACTTTAGTTAATAATCCCTTAAGGAATAATGTGGCTCTGTTTATATAAGCTTCATATTTGCAAGCACTTTTAAGAAGCATTTTAAAGAAAAGAGAATCAATTAATTTTATACGTAAGTTAAAACTTTTTTTTTTTTTAAATTAAGAAATAATTTTTATGTTAATTTTAATTTAGAGAGAAAATTATTTTAGTTTTTTCTTAAAAAAATACTTCTGCATTAAGTTTACTTAAATATATTCTAATTATAAACTGAGTTCGTCTAAATTATCCGGAAGATATTCATGCAAGGATCTTTAGATTTTTTGTTGTCATCCATTCCCTTTTTTTTATTTTTTGGCTTAGTTATCGGTTCAGCACATTTCACATGTGTTTCGTTTGCATTAACCAACGGGGAAATGGATTTCGCTCTGGGTAAGGTAAGAATTGTCGATGAAAAATTAATCGTTGTTATGTATGCACATGTAACTGAAATTAGTTATTTCATTCCTTAAATTTGGAAAAGAATTTACGGAGGTTATTTATTGGTTTTTTCTGACCAAAAACAGTTGTTTTACATTTCGAAATCGAAAAAATGTTCAAGTATTATTGAAAAGTCATTGATCTTAAAAATTAAGAATTCAAATACTAGTTTCATAACCCAAGGAAGTTTTTTTTTTTTTTTACCGTTTGGGAAAAGAGTTTAATTAATTATTTTTGTAAATTATTAAACAAATTTACAAGTTGTTTTAGTAAATTTATTAAAAATCAGATGAAAATAATTTATGGATAAATTTAAATATTTATATTATAAAATAAGTTTAGAAAACTTATAAATAACTGGAGGAGTAATCGAACTTTTTCTCCTAAATGAGATTGTCTGCAGTTAAGATATCATTTAAATTTTGTATTATAAAAAGCAGGGAAAACATATAATCGCAAGACGTAAGATCAAAACTTGTGCCGTTAGAAATCCCAACTGTAGCCTGTAGGGGATCCAGTGCCCTCCTTTTAGTAGTGTTTAAAACATTGAAAAATATTTACAAGTACTTTTTTTTTTCGAAAGAGAAAAAAGCCAATTATATATACGGTTTTTAAATGGCCTTATTTTCTATTAAAATTAAATTTCTTTATTCCTAAGATTAGAATTAGAATTTTCTATGGAAAATTTTTTAATTCTGATTTGAAGAAAAAAGACGCAGTGAGTGATTACAGAAAAATAAATCCTCTCTTTCCTTGATATAAGAGTTAAAGTATAACTTTGTTGTTTGCTCACGGTTGTGGTTAAATATTTATTTTTAAACATGATTAACAAACCTATTTCTTTTTTCTCAATAGCAGAGAGGCAAATGTCAAAACACATATGAGGCCCAAAAGTGTTCTTGCCCAACTAGCTGAATATTCTGGCTCCGAAGCAAAAGGCTTTGCTATGTCAAAACTCAAGATTAAGGTTTACACAAAAAGAAGGGCCGAAATAATACAAATTGGGTCAGTTCTGCGGTCTATTTGGGCCTTCTAATAACAACATTTGAACTCGACACTGAAGAAAGTAGCAAAAAATCTGTTAGCAAACACAAAACACAAACAGAGTTGTTGTAATTGTAAAGCAACAAACATCAACAACGTATGCGACCATATCAAGCAACGCATATTCTCGCATGATTCTTTTTTTTTTTTTTTTTTTGTTTGATACTGAGGAGAAAGGCACGTGATTTCTTACCAATAAATCCTAGGAGACCAAAACAGTTTTAAAGTATAGAGTCGTAAAGAAAGAGAACTACCATATTTGAATTTGCACCTCCACTTCCCTTCATAATCACCTGCCTAATTACTTAGCTACAATATAGTAGTTGACGGTATTAAGGTAATCATAAAATTCTCTCGAATAATCCAACGCGATGCAGTCACATATTTCTTTTTTTTTTTAATTACAATTCAAGGAATGTTAATGAGTGTGTTAAGAAAATAAAAAGAAAAATACTTTTATATTAAAATATAAAAAATGTTTTAAGCGATATTAGTTAATAAAATATATTAATTATTATTACTGCTGTTGTTAGTTATTTGTTTCTAAGAAACAAGTGGTTTGAGTTTTTGCATCCATTGAAGTTTCAACAATAATACAATTTCAAAGATTTTATTATGAACTCGCATATACGTTGTTTGTTTGAGTCGATCATTTATGAGTGATAATTTTTTTTTCAAAACTTAAATTTGATAGTATTAATAAAATTGAAAAAAGAATTTTGGTAGCAATTAATTTGTGTACTCGGTGGTATCTCAAGGATTTGAGCCAGCCAAGTAAAAGTTGCTTTTGAGTCTTACTTATGACAAGAATTTAAAAATAATATCATAATTTTTTACATTTATGTTATAATTATTAATTATTTTACACTTTATTTTAGTTATTTATATTTATTTATAAATATATTATTTTATAATAATAAAATATATTTTTACATTATAATTTATTGATTTTTAATTAAAATTAATATATATAATATTTTAAATTTAATTTAAGATAAAATACAATTTTGATAACTTATTTTATTTAATTCAAATTTTTATTTTATCTATAAAAAATAGAGATATATTCTATTCTATTTTCCAAAATCAAGAATTTTGATTCATATAATTTCACAACGTTGACTATTAAAATGCATATTGCTAAATTGTTAATGTAACATTATAATATTATATTTTATTATTATTATTTTGATTAGTTAAATATTTAATTTAATAAAAATTATAATTAAAAATATTTTTAAAGTATTTAAAAATTTAATTTTAAAAATCTAATATTATATTATTATATTATCATTTAATAATTTAATTTTTTTATAAATAATCAACAATTTAAAACTAACTTTTGAACCGAAATTATTAATTTTAAAAAATAAAAAGTATTTTTTATAAAAATTAAAATTAAAAATTAAATAAAATACAACAACCAAAAATATATTTTATCCTTTAATTAAATTTTATTACACATGAAAATGTGAGAAAGTAGTGGGATAATATAAAGAGAGGGGAGTTGAGTGCAGTTACAGTGAAACAATAGGCGATCCGCAACTTTCGTTGTCGTTGAACGGAGCACGCTCCCTGTCTGTCCTAACTTCTCTCTCTCTCACACACTATAACTACTTATTTCCTCCAAATGCTTTTCTTCTTCAGTTCCAATCACACCCTCTTTCAGGTAACTCATATTCTTTGCCTACTCTTTCAAATCTTCTTCTTCCTTGCCTCTTTCACTTTTGAATATTTTCCGACAATACACTACCTTTTGGAAAATTATTATCTTAGTTGAAATTTCTTAGAAGATGTTTCGGAAAACAAATTGGTATTTTTTTGAAACAGGTGGCATTTTGTATCTTCTTTTTTGTGCCGCTATCAATCTGTTGTTTGAGATTATGAACCACAAAAAATGTCTTGCCTTTTTTTTTTTTTTTGTTTGCTTGTGAAAAATAATGTTTGTTTTTATCTGTAAGTTGAAGATTGTACGAGACTGGTTGATGTAATTAATGTATCCCATGATTTCCATCTTATAAATTCTTGTTAAATTGATGGGTATGTTTGAATAATATAGGTTTAATTGATATAATGCAAGCTTTACGTTCGTTATTTTTGCTAGAGATTTGAACATTATTGCAGCCATTGCAATTTATATCACATAATAAAATGGATTATTACCTTGCCGTGCCACCGTTCGCATGTGTTATAAATTGATACTGGAGTGCTTTTCTTTTTAAGGCAGAGTTGCACTCCTTTTGGTTTAATGAATTCATGTGATGATGATGATAAACCTGTAGGAATTTTTCCCCGTGAAATCACTCAAATTCATTTTTTCAGTTCACCTATTCTGTTCTTAAGGAATAAAATCTTTCAATTTTCTGTGGAATTTTTGTTGCTGGCCCTGTTTGGAAAAAGCCATATACTATTGTAGTTGTGCATTTAATTCCTGGTGTTTGCTTGGTCAATGCTTTTCTGTAATTCTTTGTTCTGTTTAAAAAAGAATTGGGATTTGATATGTAATTACATATAGGGTTTGCACAGGGTCTAGTTGTTAACTTATCATTCTTAACATGAAATTATTTTGGATAAATCCATTAGTCTAACCCCTGAATTTTTCTTTTTGATATGATATCTTTCATTAATTTGCAAGATGTGACTACCAACTATATATTTATGACATGTTATGCTGGATTTATCATTAAAAGATCAAACTTATATGATAATTTATGGCTGTAGAGTTTTTAAGTTTGTGTATCACATTTTTCAGCTTTTTCTAATTTCAGGTTGTAGCTGCTGATTCATTGGATGAAGAATTCTTGATCAAATAACTACTTAATTGTCATAATTGAATTTAAATGAAGACAGGCTCCATGATTTTTTCATTATTGCATGTACCTAGATGTAGAGTACAGAGCTTAGCTAATTACTGGGGTGAAACCTTCCACAGTTTCAGTACGACTTGTGGAAACAGTTCTAGCATCAGGCTGCTGGGTTCTAGAATTTATGGTCTTCAGGGAGGACAGAGAAAGAAATGGACAAGACCTATAACTACAAATACAGAAGGCAAGGGGAGTACCAAGTCAAAAAGTATCAAGCATGAGATTTTGAGTGAAACCATTTTAGTAAGTGCTACAGTAAATGTAAATAAAACACATCTAGAACAATTCCAGGAAATTCAGTACTGTGACATACGACAAGAAATTGCTCGGAATAAAGACTTGTCTAGCGTAGTTACTGTTATTGTTTTTGACATCGAGACCACAGGGCTCAGCAGAGAGAATGAAAGGATCATTGAAATAGCACTCCGAGATCTTCAGGGTGGTGAGAACAGCACTTTTCAGACTCTTGTAAACCCTCAATGCAAAGTTCCTAATTCACGTATTCATGGCATCACTACTCAGATGGTCAATAAACCTGATGTTCCAAGGTAACCTAAACCTCTATAGCTATTGCATGTCTTGGATCCTTGGAAGATGCTTACCTTTGCTGAACAAAGTATTCCATCATGTCTTTACGACACAGCCTCATGTTGTGTGTAGAATTTTAATTGATTAGACAATAGGCAATGCTAAAAAAATTGGAGATTAACTGGGGGGAAATTTCAATTACCCAAATGAGATTAGTCTCACACCCAAAGGATGAAGCAATACATCGGCAAAGACCATCCCCGTCCCCTAAAGAAACTTGTAAATTTAGGCAGAATGTTAGTAACCAACAACAGGCTGCAACAGAGAAACATTACAGGTCTACTCCCAAAGGCCCAAGAAACTGGGCACATAGTTCCAGATGGGAAATAATATTGAAGGGAGGGAAATTACTGATAGAGAGGGAGGAGAGGTCTGATATGTAGAGAGGAGAGATAGTATATGGTCATCCGTGTATAATTGCTAGTTTTGAGAGCCAAGCGGATATTCTTTGGCTCATGAGCTTTTGTTTAGCTCTTCTTGTTTCTTCCTCATTACTTTACATTTTACTGATAGGAGCTCCTGTCACAGATAGAGATTTTTACTTTTGTTTTCTTGTAACCCCTAGTTTTCTTAGGGTCATAGCATGAGCATTTGTGACAACGGTTTAGTCATCTAGTTTACTTGGAGCAGCAACCTATTAAATCATCTCATATTTATCTTACTGCAAATGCCTTTCATAGGAATGTGTTTAGGTGGTTGTCGGATCATTGCACAACTTTTAAGCCTTCCCTTCCGAGGTCCTGTTATTCATCTTTCACAGTGAAATGGGTGTAGAATTGTCCTGAAGTTATTCATGTCTACTTAGCTCAATATATTGGGGTTACTGGGTTAGTGGCACCTCTATATCTTTTTCCTTGTTGAGGTATATGGCTAAAGAGCATGAATTGGCAAGAATCTATGGTTTAAACTGACAAGACAACTACTGAAGTTGAAGATTTTACTAATCATGTACTAGGTTGGAATCGGACACTATATGGATTTTAGTTTTGGAAATAATCAAGAAGAGTTTACATTTTTATGTTTGATTTTATGAAGAGTTTGTTGTGTCACATGTTTCCAAACACTTGAAGATTAAGTGGGTAGAAATATGATTCTTAATTGGTGAAGGACATAGAATCTATGACCCAACTTGTCTAGGTACCACCTTACTCCAAAAGTTTACATAACGAATCACCTATATAAATTTATTAATATTTGAATATACTAAATTTTATTCATCCACAAACTAAAAAATGCATGATTTTTGTTATTTTATAATTAGAAAAAACTCACTGTCAGTAATCAGACCGATGTAGGATGTTGAGATTCAACAGTTTCAAGATACTCAGTTTTTGAATATTCTTTTCCTTCTAAAATTGTTTATTTACAGTCATTGCACATAGTTGCATTGTGAAAATTAAAATCCATCTGATGATATTTGGAATACAATTTGTCAGAAGAAAATTAAAGATTCTGATTTTATATTTTCTATACAATATTAATGTGAGACTTGTTTATTTATCACCATGTTTCTAGTAATTATCATTGTTTCGCATGTGATTTTGAAATGATTTGTTCATTGACATCAGTAATTTAAACTAATTAATTTTGCAAGGGCAACCATTGAATATTTTGTTGTTCTTATCAATTTTATGTAGGATGGAGGACTTAATTCCCATTTTATTGCAATATGTTCAAAGTCGTGAGAAGCCTGAGGGATACGTATTATTCGTAGCTCACAATGCTCGTTGTTTTGATGTACCTTTCATCATTAATGAGTTACGACGTTATTCTGTAGAGATTCCTCCTAATTGGTTATTTTTGGACACCCTTCCTTTAGCGCGGGAACTAATGAAGTCTGGAGGTCTCTTTTTGTCGATCTCTCTATGTTTCTCTTAATACGCACACACAAACACTTGCTTTAATGTGAAAAGCTTAACTTTTTGTAGTGTTAACAGGAAAAAAAATTTCTTCAACATCCCTTGCCGCCCTTCGTGAACTTTATGGAATTAAAGTGGATGGATCAGCTCACAGAGCCATGGTAGATGTGAACACATTGTCCTTAATTCTTCCCAGGTTGACTTTTGATCTGAAATTGACCCTATCTGGCCTTGTCCAAAAATCATTCACAGAATTAGATATTATCAACTCTAAGAAGAAGAAGAATTTAGGCTAGTTTCTAACTGTAACTGACATTGTTGTGACAAAAGAATTATTTTGTAAAAAAAAAAAATGGACTCTCTAAATTTGTATCTGAGGGAGAAAATAATTACTATTGTGTACTAAATTGTTAACTTGTTCTCAATAAAATCTCACTATTATGTACTAAATTTTGAAGTGTTTTACTCCACTGTGAGAATTACTGGCTGGTCATGCTGGAAAGCATGTTTAGAACTTTGGATAGGATTGTATAAAGAACAAGAAGGTGAAGACCGAATTTTGTCCGAAGTTTTTAACATTTTGGGATTTCCTTAATTTCAAAAGAAAATATCAGTCTTTACTCTTTTTTTTTTGGTAGCTTTTATTTCCAAGCAGTGAAAGTATTACAATGACGAATTGACTTCTTTCTTCAACTTGGTTAATCATCTCAAGAATGATAGAAGTTACTTTAGATATGATGTCGATGAACATACAGCTCTTTCTACAATTAGATGTAATATCCATAAATTACATGCTTTATTTAAATATAAAATATAATTTAAAAATTAAGAAAAAATATTAAGTAAAAATTTTATCACTTTAGAATTTATTATAAATAATTTATTGTAAATAGTACTTTTAGAATTTGTGAACTTTTTTTTTATTAAAATTAACTATGTTAATTGTCAATTTTTTAAGAGGTTATTATTAAAAGTAAAATATATCAAATATTAAATTCTATTGAAATAATTTATAAATATTTTTTTATGGATTATATATCTCATTTATTAATATTTAAAAAATAGAAAAATAAAAAATAATTAACTTAATTCTATAATTATTAAAGATATGAGTTTAGTTTTGTAAGATATCATAATATGAAGCAAAAAAGAAAAAGCATGATCAAATATTTTTCTTTTTTGTCCATGGATGTTTTAATATAAAAAAATTAAATTAAACTATACATATACTAAATAAATAAATAATTTAAAAAATATAGAATTACAAATGTTAACCTAGTTTAAAATTAAATTTATGCTACTTTGAATATACAACTTAATAACATTGAACAAACTTACTTTTCAAAAATATTTTTATCATTGGACTTATAAATTGCATTCTTAGTGTAAAAAACTGTATATTATTAACCAATTATAAATCATGATAAGTATTGTAAACCCTAAAATCCTAAATTCTTAAGATAATTACTGTAAAACTTAATAAATTTATTTTATATGATAATTTATGATTGAATAAAAGTGTAAAAACTCTTTACACTATTAGTACATGAACTATTAAAATGTGTAAGTCTTTGAAAAAAAATGTAAAACACATTTTATCAAAGATAATTGGTCAATATTTTATATTTTCAATTCATTTTTGAATTTTTTTTGTAAATTAATCTCTTAATTTTTATTTCTTTTAATTTCTATAATTAATTATTAATTAAAAAATATGACGAAAATTTAAATTTAATTACATATTTATAAAATCATTACTTCTAATTATTAATATTCATAAAATATATTTTAAAGTAATTAACTTAAAAATAATTTTTTAACATAATTATTAATATAATATTTAATATTATTATTATAGTATTTATGCATCTAACATTTTAGACCATCTTTTGATTTTAAAATATGTATTATTAACTTTCAATTATTGAAATTTTATGGACTCAAGGATGTCCTTTGATCATGAAATTTACTTATCCTTCAAATATTTTATGTTTTTCATTTAATGTTTTTCAAATGTTAAACTTTAGTTTTAATCATATCAAAACAAATATATATTGTAATATGAACTATATTACAAATAACTTAGTAGACATAACAACATTTTAATGTATAAGTATAAAATACATATGAAGTTATCAATAATCTAGGACAATAAAACAACACATTGGACGCTTAAGGCTTTTGAGAGCAAAATATTTTAAAAAATTCTTTTAATTGAGTGCTTTAAACATTTAATATTGTGAAAAATATTGGATGCATGTTCATTTTTAATATGTTTGATATTTATTTTATTTAAGTTTATTTTTGAGTCTAAGTAAGAAATATTTTTTTTTTTTTTGTGTTTTGAATGCTTAACCTATTTACACAACTCATAATAAAACATTAGTCTAATAAATGATAATATTTTTATAATAATCAAAACCATAAATTTTAGAGAAATCAAATACCATTCATGTCTTTAAATCCTAACATATAAATATAATTTTATTATTAAAATATGCATCTATTAATTACAATAGATTTTAATAATATCCAATGATATATATTATCCATAATAAATATATTATATTAAAATACTATTTTTTTATTTTTATTTTAAATAAAAAATTAAATGCTTCAAAACTTTTAATTTTTTAATGTTGAAAACCAATTTTAAAGACTGATATTGTTAAAATGGAGTTTTTAACTTATCAGAAAATTTTCGTTCTTTTACTCCTATTTTCAAAAGTATTGTTTATTTAGACTTTTTCAATGTTCAAATTAATTTTGTCAATTGTATTCTCATTTAATTATTAGCATGGTAATCCGTATAATGTATAAATTTGTTATTATAATCTAAAATTATAAATTTATTATTTTAATTTATATTAATTATTATATTATTTATGACTTGCAAAATATACAAATTAGAATAATAGTTATAAATAATTAATTTAATTCAAATTTAATTTTTTTTTAATTTTCTTAAGATTGAACCTTTGTCAACTATAGAAAAGTGAAGTAACAAAAAGATGATACGTAAAGTATCGTTGAAGAAAAGAAATAAAAAAAATCACAAAAATATTTAATAAAAAAAGAAATAATGAAAAGAATAAATAAGAAAAAAGAAAATAAAAAATATTGATTTATCTATAATTTATTCTTTATTTTCATAGACAATAAATTTAAGTAAAAGAGTTAACAATAGGTCAAAAAACACTAAATAGTATATGTAAGGGGTGAATGAAGAAAAAAAACAATATATATTTGTCAAAAATACTATAATTAATAAAAAAAATTATTATAAAATTATATGTTTGTTCTAAATATTTTAATTATTATATTTATATAACTTTGTGAATTAAAA
>JAMLFT010009820.1:0-12387 GCA_026544285.1 Pachyrhizus erosus
AAATTTCAATGTTATAATAAAAAATTATAATTTTAAATATTTTAATATAATACTTATAATATTATATTATAATTATTATTTAAAAATAATTATATGTCTTTAGTTTTTTTAATTTTTGAAATATAATGTATATAAAACAATAAATATAACACAATGTAAAGTATATAAAATAAAATAATTATAATTCTAAAGGTATTATATAAGTTAAATATATTAAATTATATATTTTAAATTTTAAAAATCAGAATTATTATAATGACAGTTAAAAACTGCCTTGTTGGTTGTTTAAAAGTGTCACAATGTTTAGTCTAAAATTATTATAAATTATGAGACAATAAGAATATTTCTACGAAGCTTATGGAAGGAAATTAGGTAAATGAAAAAAAAGAGCGTTACAAAACTCATATAAGATTAAATGAAAGTTTTAAGGTTAAAAGGCAATCCTCAAAATCTATGAGGATGACATGACATACTGATACTTATTTCATTGATTATTCTGTCATGTTATGAGACCCCTACTTGAGCATAAAGGAAGGTGGACTGCCGTCATTGGGCTTAAAAGTAAGTCCAATAGGTTCCGAGGTTCCAATGACAACAAATATGCATAAGATAAAATAGGAACTAACCAACTAATTTGGGATATGTGGTATTTGAAAAAGAGTTATGAAGGATGATGTCATCTATATTTTGTGTTGTAATTGTTTGTGTGAGATGGAGAATTCACTAATGTAGGGAACCTGGGGATGAGGTTGGTTGAGAAGGGTAAATGATAAGCTTTAAGAGTGGGATCAGAAAGTTATGTTGAGGAAGCATCATGGGTGGAGACAAAGGAGAGAAGTGTTTTAATCGGGTGTGACTCATAAAAGATGAGATGTATAGAGTTATGACAAATATCTTGGCAAAGGTGGTTAATAGATACATATGCAAATTCTAGATATTTTTGTAGATGCATTCAAAGTCTTTGGAATTTAAAAAATTAGAGGGGAATATCACTTCAAGCTTCATTGAACCTTTTACAGAAGAAGAAATTAAATGCGAATATAGAGTTGTGAAAGTTCAAAAAGTCTTGACTTGATAGTTTTAATTTTGGGTTTCTTAAGGAGTTTTAGGAGGTGGTAAAAAATGATTTTATACCATTTTTAAAAGAGTTTCATACAAATGGAAAGATTATAAAAGGTGCTAATAGTTCTTTTATTGTATTGATTTTGAAAAAAGAATACTAGCAAAAGGTTAGTGATTATAGACGTGTATATCTAATAGGTTGTATGTATAAGATGCTGACAAAAGTGTTGGCAAACAAAATCTGAAAGGGGATGCCTTGAGTTATTGATGTGACACAATCTACCTTCATTCAAAAGAGACATATTCTAAACGGGTGTTCATTGACAATGAATTGTTGAAGACAACTAAGCAAAAAGGAACATAGATGGTTTTGTACAAAATTAATTTTGAGAAAATATATGATTTGGTGGATTGGAAATATCTTTTGTCTATGATGTAGAAAATGGAGTTTCCTAAAAAGTGGGTTGAATGGATTCATGAATGTTTAGTGTCTATATCTGTATTTGTTTGTTTTATTAAATGGTAGTTCTAAAAAGGAGTTTAGATGCAGTTATGGGTTGTGACAAGGGGATCTTCTATTACCTTTTTTTTGTTTAAATATGGAAAAGGGACTTAATGTCATATTTAAATACTTTGATGCAATAAATCAAGTATCACACTTACAATTAGTAGATGATACTTTGATTTTTGATGAGCAAAGTTGAGCTGCTAATATATGGATCATTAAAGCAATATTTCAACTTTTTGAGGTGATAACATGACTTAAAGTTAACTTTTATAAGTGTTTTGGTGGGTGTGAATATGCAAGAGGCATGGATGGAAGAAACATCTTATGTCTTAAATTGCAAAGTGGATATAGTCTTCCTATTATATCTGGAGTTGCCTATTAGGACAAATCTTTTGAAATCTGTTAATAAAGAAAATGTTAAGAAAGTGGTCATGTAAACACATTTATTTTTGGGGGATGTCTGCTATTTCTGAAATCTGTCTTGACTTCCATAATGATGTATTATCTTTCTTTTTTTAAGGCTCCATCAGGTATTATACCTCTTCTTAAATCTATATTTAAAACTTGCTTGTGGGGTGGTGAGGTATTTAGGAAAATACATTGGATTGGGTGGGAGATGGTATGCAAAAAGAAAGAGTTAGAAGGTTTGGGTGTGAGAGATTTGAATTTTTTTAATATAGCTCTTCTAGGTGGAGGATGCATGTGGTGAAAGAGAGCTTGTGGCATAGGATTTTAGTTGGCATTTATAGGCACAAAGGGGGTGTGTTAAGGAATGGGAATGGTAGATGCTCGTAATGGTAAAAACCTAGTTGGGAATTAGATGAGGGGAAACGAGAGTGTGAAATGGATGATTTAGTGACTTTATAAGGAAGGTGGTGGGAAATGAGCAAAACAATGCCTTTTTGGAAGGATCTGTGGTTAGAGGAGGGTTGTTGAAGGATAAATAAAAAAGATTATTCTTAATTGTTGAGGATAAATAGGTTTCTATAGCGAAGCTAGGGATTGGGTAGATGGGAAATGGGTATGCAGGCGGGGTTGGAGAAGAGAGTTGTTTCAATGGAAGCATTTTTTTCATGAGTTAAGCCAATTGGTATAGAAGCGGGTGTTTATACATGACAAAGACATGTAGAAGTGGTGTAGTGAAAAGGTAGAGTTATATAGGTTGAGTAACTTACAATGCGTTGCATAAGATCCCAATATGTGATAACAACAACATTAGGTTGTGGAAAGATTTTTGGAATAGAATGGTTCCAATAAAGGTCATTTTTTTGGAAAACAATCAGAGATAGGATACTGTCAAGAGAAAATCTGTTAAAGAAAAGACTTATTGGTCAAGAGGAAAGTTTGAGTTGGATGCAAAAAAGTTTTGGAAACTACTTCACATTTGTTTTTTTGAATGTGAATGGTTCTTGAGAGTTTGACTTTTATGTTTGTAGTTGATAGGTTTTTCTACAGTGTTGCAAAATAATATAAGGAATCACAAACAATCGTTTCAAGGATTTTTAAGGGAGACAAGTAGAGTTAAAGAAGGATGGGATGTTATTTGGTTGACAAGTATTTGGCTAGAAAGAAAATGAAATGATATTTTAACAAAAGAAGACTCAGATTCATGATATTTTAGAGGAAGTGCAAGTTTTAGCATGAAAATGACTTAAGTTCACAAAGAAAAAGTTTATATATTCTTTATCATAATGAATTTTAAATTCAATAATTTTTTAAATGAGACAGTTCTTTTATAAAATTAGTTCGATTGAAAAGAAGAACATATTTAATGTGTTAGTTATTTTTTTATTTAGTGGTGGAAAAATGCTAGTAAAACATTTGTATAAGTGCTTTCATATAGGTTTTATGTTTTATGTATTTATGGAATTGTTTTTTGGGAAATAGGTGGTTATTACATGACAATACATTAATTTTGTAATGTTTTGCTTGTTTGACCACTTCTTGTGATTTGGATGAGTTTATGTTATTAAATTTTGTTTGGATTTTTTTAAAAAAAAATATACAGGTGTCTCTACACGTAAGTATGTTTTGGGACGTAAAATTAATTCTTTTGTATAAGAAATATACAATTAAGGTTTTTTTTTAACGAATGACGTCTTAAGAGTTTGAATCTTCACTATTTTTCATTTGAAAGTGCAATATACAGCACACCGTCCTTAATTCTTTGTAGTTTGTAAGTGATCATGGCATATTTTTCTTTCCTTATCCCACGTGTAAGCCCTATCGTGTGATGATAATGATTTCCTGGTGCATGTAATCTATAACCTTCCTCACAAGTCTCAACCATTGGATTGGACTGATTAATATTCCCCTCCTCACAAGTTACGTTGACTTGTGGTTGTAAAACATCTAGAACAGAACACTTTCTGGACTTACATATTTTGGCTTGCATTGTGATGAATTAGGCAAGATAAAGAGTATTTAGAACAATTTATTTATCTGTGTTTATAAAATTAATTTATGCATTTTTATTAGTTATTTTAAATTTATTATTATATTTACTTTAACAAATTTCAAAGTTAGGTCTAGGAATAAAAAGTAACTAATATTAATTTAATAAATAAAAAATTAGTTAAATCGTTTATTTATTTTTAGTTTAGAATCAGGAACATTCATAGTACGGCGGAGTGGTCTCTTTTAGCTAATAGGAACATTATTTAGAAAATCAAATATTTATTACTTAAATCAACAATTGAATTGTTTATCTAAACGTATTTATTATGAAATGGATTAAGAATATTTTTATCATGTTTATAGTAATAATTATGTTTGATTTTTGACGTTAGAGATAATATATATTTCTTGACTTATTGAATTGAAGACTAATTCCGTTTATGTTGTATGATTGCGACTAACCAAAAATTTTTTACATATAAAAATAATAGAACATGAAAATAATTATGTTTAATTTATCTAACCATTCCCAATTTTTAACTATTTTCATACATCTATATGTGTGCGTTTAGTTTAATTTGTTTTAAAATTAAATTTTTTTTATTACTTTATACACAAAACATAAAATATTAATTATGTTTTAAAATTAAGTTATTTTAAAATATACATTGTAATACTTTTATTATTTATTATTTACTAATAAATTTTAATATAATCATAAAAGTTATATTTAAGTTTACGTTTAAATTAAAGCGTATTTTTATTTTTATTTCATCTTATAAATAAAAATATTTATTAACTACTAAATTAATACTTAAAAATGATTATGATTAAGAAAAGAATAAAGATATAAATGAATTAACTAACTATATATTTTTAAACAGGTCTAAACTTTAAATTTGATTGATTTAAATAAATAATTTTTTTTTGTTCAAGTACCCCTCAACACCCCCACCCCCAACCCATGTCTAAGTTTCAATTATTTGTCTCAATTCAACTTATTCTCTGATATATATCTTACAATAGAAGTATCACACGTAGCAATGGGACACGGTTGCTATAATATTTAAGTTACACTATGATTTTCCGTTGTTATAGTTATTGTTTTTCTAGAGCTTGCGATCCAAGTCAGAACATATAAGTAAACACACTCAGATATATTTTTAATTATTATAAAAAATAGATAACTGAAGAAAGGATTTTCAATTGGCATGTCGTGAAGTGTTATAATTTCTAACATTATCCTTTGTTATTTATTTCATTATTTATAGTTTTTAACTTTTTTTAAAATTATCTCAAGATTTTATAGTGAGTTTAATAGTTATGTACTTATAGTAGAAAGTAATTTTATATTATCATTTAATTATAACTTATTATTGATACTATTCCAGATTTAAATATAAGAAAAAAAAATTCCATATATTTTTTAAATATAAACACATTTTAAATAAGTTTTATATATTTAATGGAATAATATCTAAAATATCTTTTATTCAATTAAAATTTATTTTTGATAACAAAGAATGACAAAAAAAAAATTAACATTCGCAAATAAAATTTGTAATAAATACTTAATGGATACATTTAATGGTATTTGTAAGTATGCATATTTTGTTTACTTGTAAATTAAATAGACATGGAGGAGTATCATGATATCCACTGTCTGTTAAAATATCAAAATATTTTTATATATTTAAATAATTTTATTGGTTTTGTAAAAAAAATTTCTAATGTTGTAGACATTGTAATTATGGGATACATGAAAGTCTAAGTTAGTATATATGTGAATTTGATATTTATTCCAACAACACCTACATATAAATGTAAACTAGTTTTATAGAGTGCTATTTTAAGTACATCATATATTAATTTTTAAATTTTTTATATTATTGTGTGTTTATTCTTATAAGATAATAAAATTTCTTTATTTTGTCAATCAAAAAAAAAAAAATCAAATTTATTTTTTTATTAATAAAAAATCTACAATTACTTGTGGGTTCATGAACGAGTGAAGGTGAATTTTTTTAGTATACAGGACGGGTAATAGATAAATACTACACACGTTCATCCCTATCAATGACTTCTTTTTATTATTAATATGAAGTTCTAATGAATAATAATTTAGGGAAGAACTTCTTTTTAAGTGGGATTAAAAAAAATTAAATGATGTCAACTAATTTTCTTAATTAGTATGAAATTAGTTTTTTTTTCTTATAATAGAGACGAGAAAAATTATGACTTTTAAGTAAATTATTGTAAAAGTCAACAAATTTATTATACACAATAGTTTATAATTGAATGACACTATATATATAGTCTTTTCTCTCTCTCTTTTATATGAAAAAGTTTAAATAAATTTTTGTTCTTTATAAAATAGGATATTTTTTATTTAAGTCTTTTAAAGTTTTTTTTTAAATGTTTTATAAATTTCATTATTTTATTTTAGTTTACACCATCAAATAACAATGTTAATTGATAACAACATTAATAATTTATTAACTTACCATTTTTATCAAGGAGTTTAACAAAATAATTACATGTAATTTTTTTGATAAATTATCTTTTCAAATTTTTCATCAACTAATATGATATCATCAATTTTTTTAAACATACGAAAATTTTAAAAACATAATTTATAAAAAAAAAGTTATACGTCATTATCCTATTAGACTTTGAATAACAATGTAACAAATCAATATGATATTATGTGATCATCTAGGTTATTAAAATGTAGAGACTAAAAAAATTTAAAAAATTGAAATTAAAATAATTTTTTTAAAAACTAAAATTAAAATTCTCCTATTTTATAGAAGTTAAAAGATTATTTAATTTAAGCTTAAAAAATTATCTCATGATTTGGAGAAAACATGCATAACATTTACATTAAATTGGAAATGTGATTTAGACTTTGTTAGGTAAAATTAACTTATAAACTAGCAGAAATTGATAAACTAGCTAATAGAATACAATCTTATAAGCTAGTTAATTAAATTAAAAGTGTTTAATAAAATTAGCTAATAAGTTAACTGATGAATGTAAAAAGACATAAAATGATATAATAATTATTTAATTATGAAAGTTAAAAAAAATCAAATAATTAATGAGGATAAAAATAAGAAGAAAAACCTAATTAATCATAAACTAATTTATTTTTATAAGATATCAAAATAAATTATAAGATATTCAAATAAGTTTGTGTATCAAATAAATTTTTTTTGATAAAACTAATTTATAAGTTAGTCAAACAAATTTATAAATATATTATCAACCATACTCTTAATATGAATATGTTATGCAATTTTGCCATCAAATTAATCAAATATTTTAATCATAAAAAAATTTCAAATACTAAATCAAATCATTAAATACATTCAAATTATTGATTTCAATAGTACGTGGATAATTAATTCTAATGTTATAAATCATATGACATTTGATTCTAATCTCATAGCTCATACTTCCATAAAAATTTATTTTCAACTGCTACTGGTTCCTCAGCACTAATTAATTAGTTGAGAAGAGTCCTTATCTCTCAATAATACTTTGAAATTAAATTTTGTTTTAGCTGTCCAATCTTTAAATTATTATCTTTCGTCAAAATTTTGAAGCCACCACTTCATTATCTTATGTTGTGATTTCTGTTTTTAAGATCATCCAAACGAAAAAAAAAGACATCCAAACGAAGTGGGTGATTGGTTATGCTACGGGGAAGACTTTATTATTTAGGGTGTGTTATTTTTCTGTCTGAGTCACGTTGAACCGAACTTTCCTGTTTTCTAAGACAAAATTGTAGAAAAAGAAAAAGGTTAAATGTAAATGATTTTTTTTTATAATTATGAATAACGACTAACCAGTTTCTCAAACTTTCAGTGTTGTTATTAGTTAATTTTGAACATTTAAAATTGTAATACATATTAATTTTCCAAAAGAAAAGATCGTTACAGAAGACAAATTATTTTTGAATTAATATGAAATTGAATTTATTAAATTAATTATTTCTTAAAGATTATAATTCCTTCAACATATAAATAAATTAATTTTAACACATACCAAATCATGTTGTATAATTAAATGAGCGATGTTGGTAAGAAATTTTAAAAAATAAAATATATAAAAATCATTATCTGTAGAATAATAGGCTAGTACTTATGCTTCAAGTTATAGTATAATTAGGAGAAGCTTAACTGTAAAAAGAGTCATTCACTAACAATACAATTTTTTGATCTTTCTAATAATTTCTTTCCTTTACAACTTTATCGACAATTCAACCATTTACATCTTTTCTTTTTTAAAGTCCGTCCTTTATATTTACCTTTACATTTTTCACTTAAAAGTAATGCAATAATTTCAATCAACCATAACGGAATCATTTTTTGAGTAAACTGAGAAGTCATATTAATATTTGATAAACAAAATCTCTTCCACAAGCGACTGATGAATTAAAAAAAAAAAAATCTTCTTCAAGAGAATTGTTAAGTGATTTGGAAACTGGGATTTTTCATTTACTATGCTTTCATCGGATTTTCAAACAGAGTTTAAGTTATGCTTAGATTATTATTAGAAATTTACTATACGAACATGTTTGAATTGTTGGTAGGGGTATTCTAAAAGTATATTTAAGAATGAAATCAGTTTAAAATCATATTTTTAATAATAAAGTTTTATCTAAATATTTCATTTTTAAATAAACAAGACTTAGAATATTTTTACAAATTTAAGTTTAATTCAAATTTTAATTTAATCCAAACATTCGTCATATTTTTTGCTTGATCTCAAAAAAACTTCTGAAAGGCACTTAGTCGTTAGCTGTTTCACGCAAGTAATCCATTTCATTTAAGAATAGACACTTTATTATGATACGAAGTGTATAACTCAAATTTTATCCTCCACCAGAAGAACAAAAAAAGAGACTAAGCATATAACTTCAAAAATATTTTTAAGAAATTTAAATCTGATTAGGAGTTGATTTTCAAATTTCAAATTATCACCAGGAAAGAATGGGGTTAAAAAAGATGACATATAAAGGGATAGAGCAGCACGCACCGTTTGATCTAAACAAAACCCGTCACCTATTTTTCTCATCTATAAATACACACCTCCAAGCAGCAAGTGTTTTTCATAGCAACAAATTGCCAAGACCCTCTTTATATTCATGCATACTTTGTTGACTCCTCTCAATAACTAGCTTTCAACAATCCTACTAAACGACACCCATGGCGTTGAACATAACATCCATCAAGACCTCCTCGAATGGAGTGTGGCAAGGTGACAACCCTTTGCACTTTGCCTTCCCACTCCTCATAGTCCAAATCACCTTAGTCCTCGCCGTCAGTCGCTCCCTCGCTTTCCTCCTCAAATCTCTCCGACAACCCAAAGTCATTGCTGAGATTTTAGTATGTTCTTCTCCTTCAAAAGAATTAATATAAATTATTCACTAATTTTAATTATTAAAAAACAGGATTCCAATCTAAGACCACTTTTTCCATCTATCAAGTCATTTTAATTAATTATTAATTATGATGAAATTTATTTAAATTTTTAATCTTAATTTGGACAGGGTGGAGTTTTGCTGGGCCCATCGGCACTGGGAAGAAACACAAGTTATTTGAGGAGTATATTCCCTTCATGGAGCATGCCCACGCTGGAATCAGTAGCCAGCATAGGTCTTCTCTTTTTCCTTTTCTTGGTAGGTCTCGAGCTCGATCTCCACTCTATTCGCCGGAGCGGCCGAAGAGCATTCAGCATCGCCGCCGTCGGGATCTCTCTTCCCTTCATCTCCGGCATCGGCGTCGCCGTCATCCTCCGCAAAACCGTGGACGGAGCCGACCAAGCCGGTTTCGCGCAGTTCCTCGTCTTCATGGGGGTCTCGCTTTCCATCACCGCTTTCCCTGTGCTCGCGCGTATCCTAGCGGAGCTCAAGCTCCTCACCACAAGTGTGGGGGAGACCGCCATGGCCGCCGCGGCATTCAACGACGTGGCAGCGTGGATCATACTAGCTCTCGCGGTGGCCATTGCCGGGGACGGGGACGGCGGCGGACACAAGAGCCCACTGGTGTCGGTCTGGGTTCTCCTCTCCGGCCTCGGTTTCGTTGTTTTCATGATGGTAGTTATCCGACCGGCGATGAAGGTGGTTTCTCGGAGGGGCGGAAACGACGGCGTTAATGAGATTTATGTTTGTTTGACGTTGGCGGGGGTGTTGGTGAGCGGGTTCGTGACTGACTTTATCGGGATCCACTCCATATTCGGGGCGTTTGTGTTCGGCTTAACTGTCCCGAAGGATGGGAACTTCGCAAAGAGGTTGATGGAGAGGATTGAGGATTTTGTTTTGGGTTTGTTGCTTCCACTCTACTTTGCATCCAGCGGGTTGAAGACTGATGTGACTACCATCCGTGGCGGGGCAGCGTGGGGCCTTCTATGTTTGGTAATATTCACGGCGTGTGTTGGGAAGATTTTGGGAACTTTCGTGGTGGCCATGTTTTGCATGATCCCCGCCAGAGAATCGCTCACGCTTGGCGTCCTCATGAACACTAAAGGCCTCGTTGAGCTTATCGTACTCAACATTGGCAAAGAGAAAAAGGTCAGTTTCTTCTTCTTCTTTTTTTTTCCTTTCTCCTGTCTATTTTGGCGGCTGACTAAGCAATTTATTTCCTTTGAGTTGTCACCCCTGCTATAACATAATTTGTTTGACTTTCTACATCTTGTGTTTGTTTGATGGTATTAAAAAGGATTTTTAAAGAGTGAATTTGAAAATATTTTCATGTCTGCTACCACTTATATCATAAGTTTTGTATCATTTTTAGAAAATAATATTCATATATCATATGTTCGGTATAAGTATTAGAATGAATGTATTTGAATTGTATTACTATTATTTTTTTTTAAATATTCTTAAAGATGGTTAATTTATGGAAATATAAAATATTTATATTTATATTTGTCTTACTTCTTACTATTGTTTTTTTTGTAAAAGTGATTATGTTATTTTTTTATGGAAATAAAAATTTTGTATCCTCGCTTTATTTTATAACATTTATTTTTTTCATTTATTTTCAAAATTTTAATTAAGCAATTTTTTCTGTAATTATTAAATATCAACCAAACACATTTACAAGAATAGCATTGCTAGATTAGACATAAGTATTTTTAAAAATATAATTCTTGATACTATAATATTACAATTTGAAATAAACACTAACTTATTAGTTGAGAAAATAAATTAGGAAATGATCTAATATGGTACAATATTTGATTTTTTTTAACGAGACAAGTGTTTGCAAAACGTGGTCACTCGGCGAATGCGAATTGTATTTTTTGCTATCGTCACGGTTTGGTTGCACAGTTGAGGTAGGCAAGCCGTATAAGACTATAAGATGGGAAGTTTGAACAAAGTGCTGACTAGTCCAATTGCATGTCTTTTACGTTCAAACTTCTTCGTTCATTCCTGAAACAATAGTAGTGTAAAAAATGACTTTATTGATCCCATATCAGCCTAAGAAAAATGGATCATAGAAATCCCGTGTTATTTATGATTTTAGTTCCTTGTGCACAGCGCACGTATCCATTTTCTCTACAAATAATTCTAAGTCTCCTCATTTCATTCTCCAAGACATCCTCCTAATACTTTTTTTAGTAAAATTTAAATATATTTTATATCTTCAAGATATTAAATATATTTACTTTTTATTCATATTAATTATAAAAAGTAGAAGAAAGATAGAGAATGGAATAGAAGAATACGGCATTACTCTTTTTCTACTCTATCTTCTCGGCAATTTCACCCAATTTTATCAGCTTTAGATAAAACAAATGCATAACATTGCTGCTCTTAGCTTTCCAAAAAAAGAATGATGATTCGGTGATAAGTTAGGATACTAAGGCCTGTCAGTGCGGTTGATTAATGTTTTTGTTATTTGCTCCTCTTGAAGGGTGGCCAACATGTTTAGTTTGATTCCTTTAGCTAAAACACATATTTTACACATAATTTATACTACATCTAGTTTTTATTATAAAATTTAAATTAAACATTATTATTAATTTTATTTAAAAATTAATTTTAAAAATAAAATATTAATTAAAATTTTTAATTAATTAAATTATTTAAATTATTTAATTTTAATTAATTAATTAATTAATTAAATCTTATAATAAGAATAGAAAGTAACACTTTTATTTATTTCTCTTTCATTCTTATTTTACTTATTATATTTAGATTTAAATATAATTTTTATTTCTAATAAATAAGACATGTTTTCTTGTTTTTAATTTTTTTATATTTTAATTTTTTAAATAACAATGTTAAATGATGTCATAATAACAATTTTGATATTTTAATGTATAATTTTTTTATAATTTTTTAATTGTTATTTATTTAAACAGTTTAATAAAAAAAATATATATAATTATCCTATTAACACTTAAAA
>JAMLFT010009821.1:0-12384 GCA_026544285.1 Pachyrhizus erosus
ATTTATTATCTACTAATAATTATTTTTACCAAGAATATTATATAAGAAATATTTAATATTTTATTAATTTTATAAAATTACATATAATTTAAAATAATTTTTTTTCTAAAATTTCGTATAGAATAAAACATAAAAAAATGCTAGAAATACTTATTAAATAATAAAAATATTTTTTTATGAAAAAGTGTTGTTATTACAAAATTTTTAATATACCTCAACGCAATTTTCATGGAATAGTTTGTAGTAATTGGTTCCCACCATATCCTAAAAAATTACATTTGTAAATATCAAAGAAAAGAAAAGCAATGAAAATGAATATGGTGGAGTGTACCTCTTTCTGAGTGGGAGCATGAATTGGAAACCGGCATCACACGGCGGAAGACGAGAATGTCTCCAAAGCTCCCTTCACATCTCTTACCTTGGCTTATTTTACTAACATTTGCATCCCTATATTTCTTCTCTTCATTTCTCTCTCTCCACACATTCTCTTCTTCTTCTTCTTCATCATCATCATCATCCCCAACTTCACAGTCTCTCGTAATCTCCAATTGCAACCTTTTAAGGGGCAACTGGGTCTCGGATCCAAACCGCATCCCTCTCTACGACCAAACATGCCCCTTCCACCGAAACGCCTGGAACTGCCTCCGAAACGAGCGGCAAAATATGAGCTTCATCAACTCGTGGAAGTGGGTCCCTCGGAACTGCCACTTGCCTCGGATCGACCCCTTTCGGTTTCTGGGTTTCATGAGGAACAGGAATATTGGCTTTGTTGGGGACTCCCTCAACGAGAATTTCTTGGCTTCTTTTCTCTGCATTCTCAGGGTCGCTGATAAGGGTGCCAAAAAGTGGAAAAAGAAGGGTGCTTGGAGAGGTGCCTATTTTCCCAAATTCAATGTCACTGTCGCTTATCACCGTGCCGTTTTGCTCTCGAAATACGAGTAATCTACTCATTAAGCATTTTTATCCCTTTTTCCTTTTTGTGTGGTTCAGAATTTTGCAAATAGATATGTACTACCTTTTTTTTTACTAGGATTTCAGTACTTATTCATTGGTATGTGGGTTGTAGCTAAATAGTTTGTCGGTGCATTTCACATGATGGGGTGGCCGCAAGTATGGAATTTCATGTCAGGTTTAAAGCGTTTTTTGAGATAGATTATGTAGACAATTTGCTTAGATTCTTAGAGATTTGTTGAGGTATTGAACTTTTGGTGGAAGATTTATGGCAATCAGGTGGTACTAGGTTGTATTGGGTACCTAAAATTTTGGCAAAAGGTGTGACATTTAAGGCATACATTTTACCTTGTGTCGCATCTATAATGTGCTGTTGATAGTTGACACTCGTCAATGAGGGGCTTGAGCCAGTGGAATACTGGAATGAGGTTTGATAGGTGGTAGTTTAAGGAGGTTAAAACCACAAACTTGTTCATGAATTGAAGTAGTAGTGTTTTAAACTTTAAACTACACGGCAAGTAATGCTCTAGTTGGCAGATGTAGTTAATGACTGGAAGTTCTTACTGGGTGCAAGTTGCAACACTGACCTATTTTTTGAATAGATTGTCCATAGATTGTTCTGCTAGTTGGTTCACAGTTTTAGCTATATTTTTTGAATAGGGTGTTTCCATTTTATGGTTATTTCTCCTATACTGACTGCAGCCTGCACAACTCATTTTATGGATCAGAAACACATGTAAGCATGGACTGAAGCCCTTCTTTTGGAATAGTTTATGATGATTCATTAATACATTAGAAACACACAAATGTAAAAGACTACTGCATCTCAAAATCTAAACAAATACTCCTTTCATTCCTATTTATAAGACTCAATTATGTAATTCACCATGATTAAGGAAAATGATTAGTTTAGTTGATAATAATAATTCTGTCTTAAATTTATATTTTTTTTCTAAAACTATCCTTATCATTAAAATTATTCTCACTCCTCTAATTGTTTGTCAATATAATTAATTAGAAGTACTATAGTCTAATAATAATTAATACAAGAGACATTATAAATTGAGTCTTATAAAAAGGAACAAATATCACTTTTAATTTGGGTCTTACAAATGGGAACGGAGGAAGTACATTTTATCCACCCTTTTATTTTGAAGCTGCATAACATTCCTGTTACAGCTTTTGCACTGTATTTTTTATTAACAAATTCACTTTTCTGTACCTCGTACTAATTCCTTTATGCATATCTACCAAAAAATCCATTATGCTACAGTATATACATGAATCTCGATGATGATTCACGGGGTTTCTTACTTTTCACATTTCCTATTTTAGAATTTTAAGGAAAGACATGCTTCATTTTGAATATTAAAATATGTTTATGGATATTAGATAGCTTCTTTTTGCTTTGGTTTCAATACCACTAGTGTGTTTAGTTGTAATTTTAACAGGGCACGGAGAACTTTTAAATTAGGCAATGATGATTATATTGGAATCATCAAGTAAATGTTTGTTATAACTGAACTTGACAAAAATTGGGATTAAAGATGGCAATCCATAAAGTCAATCATCTCAGTTACCTTCTTTTACCTTGTTTGAGTATGTTCTTGACAGTTTCAACTTTCAGCTTATTTCTCTGAAAATTTTTGTTAACCGACTCTCTTGATTAATTGTCTTATTTTACTTGGTTTCTTTGATGTGAATTTTGAAGTGGAAACCTTATGTGCTCATTACTGATTAAATAAAGGTGGCAGCCAAAACAATCTGAAGCTGGGATGCAAGATGGATCAGAAGGCGTTTATCGGGTTGATGTTGATGTTCCTGCAGATGATTGGGCTAAAATTGCTGGTTTCTATGATGTTCTGGTGTTTAATACTGGTCACTGGTAATTCTTTCTTCATTTTCCTGAATTTTGTAACTTCTTGATGATGCAGTACAACTTGAATAATTTTTAGGTTGACTGCCTATATATGCATTCTTAAAAGCATTGTTAAAACCCAATCAACTTTACTGTAATAAGTAATGAAAGTTAAAACATTGAAAATAACTCAAAGGATTACCTATGTTGCAACATATTTTGCTGCAACCGGTCTCTGGTTAATTTTTGGGTTGCCTCGGTATTTTAATGAACTGTTCTGATGATTGAACATATAGTTACTTGATTTTGTCTTTAATAGGTGGAATAGTGATAAATTCCCAAAAGAGAAACCTCTTGTCTTTTATAAAGCAGGACAACCAATAGTTCCGCCACTTGGGATGTTGGAGGGACTTAAAGTTGTTCTTAATAACATGGTCGCATATATTAAAAAAGAATTTCCTGAAAACACACTTAAATTCTGGCGATTACAATCCCCGAGGCACTTTTATGGTGGTGACTGGAATCAAAATGGGAGCTGCTTGTTCAACAAGCCCCTTGAGGAGAATGAGGTGTGTATTTCTTAAACTTGCCTTGATTTTTATGTCTCCTTGGTAAAGTATTTTCCCGTTATAATCACTTTCATGGTCCTCCCAAGTTCCAACTCATTATGCTATGAAATTGCAACACCTTAGGACTTCTTTCCTGAATTTCACTGTCATGTACCTGTGTAACATCTCACATAAACATCTAAGTATGGCTGGCATTTGATAGAAGTGTTACTTTCAAACAACTTGAATATTTCACTTTTTTGAGGGACCTGTTGAATTGTGTTCCATGTAAGCATTGGCCTGAGGAACAAAATACTAATACCTGGACAGCTTGACTCTTGGTTTGAACCCAGGAACAATGGAGTTAACAAGGAAGCAAGACTGTTGAATTTTGTGATCGAAGAGGCATTACAAGGCACAGACATTCAATTGCTTGACTTAACTCATTTAAGTGAGTTTAGAGCCGATGCTCATCCAGCAATTTGGTTAGGAAGGAAAGATGCAGTTGCAATTTGGGGTCAGGATTGCATGCATTGGTGTCTGCCTGGTGTTCCTGACACATGGGTTGATATCTTGTCACAACTGATTCATGATGGTTTAGGAAGAACTGGTGGGCTATAGAAACCGAAGAAGCTTTTCCAATTCAATCTTACATGCCATGAACTGAAAATTTCCACCGAGATGTTGGGGAGCATGCTACCAAGTTCTGGGACCAAGATATGAGAATCTTGAGTTGTGCTTGAAATGTTCAACACTGATATTGGTTGGAAGAAAAGTTTTTGTGGAGGAAGCGACTGATTGGTCGAGCATAAGTTATACTGAAAGCAACTACGATCTAGATACCATTCATCATAGGGCCTTAACTTGTCAAATACCTAGCATTTAATACTTTCATTCAGATTATTATTGTTGTTTTACGGAATCTTCTTTCCAAAAATTTGATATTTAGCAAGTGCATTACATATTTACGTCAGACTAACTAGCTTGTGAGGGAAAATTTAATACGCAATGAGTGCATTATCCTTTTTATTTAATCAACTACTAGTGGTATGACCCAAAACTGATGCATGTTGCACGAGTGATCAACCAAATCCGTACAAGATATTAATCCAAAAATGAAATGGACGGATCAAATGATGAAGCCCGTAGAACCTTTAATTGAATCCTTATAACCACTGCCATACTATCTAATTGTACTGTGATCAAGATGGCACACGAACCATTGATATGCATTTCATTTTGTATATCGAGTTTGCAAAAACCAACTCATCTTTTACTTTAATTTCAAATTGAGTTTCAAAAGACAAAATTGAGAGTCTCAAAAATCAATTTACAATTAGACTCAACAATTTTGCTTTTTCAATTGAGACAAAAATAAGTGAAAGACTTTTTTTAATTTTTCTTTATGAATATACTTTGAGGCCTCCAAAAAATCAAACATGCACTAAGGGATAGTCCTTCCAGACTACATTGCTGTGGTCAAGAGCAAATTCCTAACTAACATTATTTCTACATGCAAATGCCTTGTAATTTTTTTTTTCAATTTTATTCATTGATTTGGTGATATCATATGTAAAAGAGAATTTAATAAGCACGTTTAACTGTCAAAGTTGTACTGCACTCTGAAAATATCAAGAAATTCACAAACTAGTGTGATTGCATGTTTCAACTGTGGCTTCTGATGGATAGTATGGAGAATAGACACTTAAATATTTGCACACCGCATTTTGATAACTTCATAATTGATTGCTGGCAAATGACATTTGAACATGGTTTACATGGCAGAACCATTCTGGACAAGTTTTTCTCGGATGGCAGAGATCCATGTGAGAGCATTCTCAAGGTTTCTAACTCCCGTAGCATTAAGAATATGATGCATTTCCAAGAATTGAGATCCTAGTGTAGTTACATCGGCCAAACCATACTCATTTATGATGCTATCTCCTAGACCAAGTAAATCCTCATCTGGTTCACAATGTGAGCATCAAAGTCAACATTTCTATATGCATTCGGGTTCAATGATTTTTCAAGGAGTTGTTAGTAATTGATAAGACTGATATTCAATTCCTTAATGGTCCAATGCATCTTTGATGCCATCCAGCTCTGTCCTTATGTTCTATGTGCAAACTCCAACAAAAATGTGACAAGTAACAACTCATAAGTAACAGGCACAGTTACCCTTCTCAAAAAGACATCCGGTTCAATTAACTAGTAATGCAATTGCTCAACCTCATTGCACAATACATGTTAAGTGGTAGTAATGATCTATAATAATAATAATAGTAATAATAGTTAATCAATATAGATCTTGTGGTAGATGTCCCAAGTAAACGAATCAACACATTTGTTTTCCTCTACAAACCAAATCACTCGACAGATGACTACTAGAGCAGAAAGGCTCATACGAACATCTTTCATATAGAACCAATCTTTCCCATGTAATGCAATGGTGTACCAAAATGGCATATGTCTATTACAATGTCTACATTAATCAAACTTGATAATACGAAACAAAAAGTTTTCAAATTTACAATCCACGAAACCAAAAACTTAACAGACACATGCACAAGAAAGAATCAACTTGAACATAGGACACAATCAAAATGGTAAATGCAGATTAAAATATATAGAGGACTCAAATTTGCACAATCAACGAAAGAAGTAAATTGCCCGGTTCTCGAAAAACAAAACACAAGGGTTCACCAATCAATTTCGAATAAAATGAAATTGACGAAGGGGTAAACACAAAAAACTAAATATACAAAGTCCACTTTCTTCCTTTTGAAAAATGGTATATGCAACCTCGTGTATTGCAAATTTTGTAGTACTACAACGAAATTCTTTTTGCGATCATATAGCCCCAGGATGTTAACTAATGCTTCAGAAAAATCTTCTTCTACTTCTCTTGACCGTGAACTAAAAAATGATTATGGACGGGTGCGGAGGAACAAAAACCAATACCTTCAATTTTCATTTGAAAATTTTCTTATACTTAGAAATCATTGTGTGTGTATAGTTTTAAAATAGTTATTACAAACTCAATAATCTTATCATATACAACTATCCAATATCCATAATCAGATAAAACTGTAAAATGAAAAATTACACTGTCAATATATTTACATTAAATTTTACTTTACAATTGACTTTTTCAAAAAATCTTTGAATCCTTTAAATAAAGTTACTTTTTAATAAATAAAAGTAAGTTTTAATAAAAAAATACTAATAAGTTATAATCATAATTTTTAAAATCTTTCTATCGTAATTTTTAATATTTTTACTTAATCATAATAATAAAAAATTATTACTAATTCCTAAATCAAGGGCGAGAATGGCATAAAACAAAAAACAATTGGGAAAAATAAGATGGTAGAATGGTTGATTTTTGTGTGCGTCAACGCGTACGTGAGTTTACCGTTCTACCCTTTTATCTATGAGAAGGGTGGAACGCGAGAAAAGAAATACACAATCATCATTCATCAGAAATTAAAGTCAGCTGGAGTTTCTTTTAATTGGTCAACTGAAGTTTAGCCTTAGAAAAAGTCAAAAATTAGTGCATAATTTTAGGTGTTTTTAACGTCGCTTTATAATTAAGTTTACATATTTATTTTAATAAGTTGTATAATAAAAATATGAAACTGCATCCTCTTCATCGGCAATAATACTTAACTAACATACATACTATAAAATATATTTGAGCCTTGTACTGCAACTTTTTTATGGAGAGCCTATGGTTATATTATTTAGAGTTTAATGTTTTTGTATAAAGACTTTTGCCCCGCCACTCAATTATTATTATCAATTTTAAGTTAATTATTATAAAAATTAATAAATTTATAATATTTTGACTTAAATAATTTTTTATTTTTTTTAAAATCAGTAACTCTAATTTTAGTTCTTTAAAACTTTTATTTTTATTTATCTTTTAAAAATTTATTTTGATATCAATATCTACTATTAAATAACAATGCATTATATATTTTCAATGATGTGAAAAATAAATGAACTTTCAATATTATTATTAGGTCATCCATTAATATTGAGATTAAATAAAAAAATTTAAATTTTAAAAAATTAAAATTAAAAGATAAATTTAAAAAATTAAAATAAAAAAACAGTTATTTTATAGGATGACAAGTTGTTTAATCCATTTATTTTCTTACGGGAAATAAAGATCATTGCCGACCATTAGGCATTGGTATGTGCAGGTCATATTTTATGCCTATTGGTTTGACTAACAAACACCACGGTTTTCATGTGGTAACTCTGATATCCGAAAATTTTGAATCACCACGTGCACACCATTGAAAAGGAAATTATTGTGATTGAATCAGTAGGGGTGTGCTTGGATTTTGTAGGAAAAGTTCCTACCATGGTTTGAACAAACTCGTGCGTGCCTAAATCACAATTTGGAAGATTTCCACTGAAATCCAGATACAAAATTAGCCTTATCAAAAGCATGGACGGCAAATCCAAGCCAGGTATGGACAAAATCCCTTATTTTGTTTTCTCTTAAGAGCAACGGCAATCCATCAATGGTTTCATATATTGAGCCTTGTGATCTGCTGTGGCCGTGTTATGCATCTTTGGTATCTAAGAACTGGAGAATGGTTATGGAGTTAAAAAATGAAGATGAGCACACACGATGAAAAAAACAGTTTCGAAGAGGAGCTCATAAGCATACAACAGCACCAGCTGCTGAGAACCATCCATAGTTTGAGTTTAGAATGAAGATTTGCATATTGAAACTGGCAGTACTGAAAAAGAATAGATTGTGTACCAAGAGAATGCAGCAAGAACGTATTCAAGATTATTCGTTATTAAAGCATACCCAGCACTTATGCAACACGAAAGTTTCCAACAATTAGCGAAATTGTGATTATCTTATCATCCAAATTTGTAGGCAAATCATGATTAAAAGTTAATCAAAATAAGTGACCAAAACCAAGAATCACATACAGACCTTTGAACATAACATCATAGACACATTTATACTCCGCCCTTGCATTGATGTTATTAAAATTACAAGAATCATCAGTTGTCATGAGGACCATGAATTCACAACTGCTCTATGTCAAGCTCATTGAGAAAAAGATAACACTGAATTCAGTTGGAGCATCCATGTCTAATTATTTCTGTATAATGTTAAAAATAATTGAAAGAATTAACCTCCAAAGGGCCTCAATCTACTACTGTAGTGTACAAAATGGCGAGGGTTGCAGCCCCCACAGGAATCAAATAACACTAAACCAACTGGAGAAGAATCTACTTCTGAACCCGTTCCATCTTGACTCTGATCTTTTCTTCCATCAAGGATATTTCTGCCTCAAGATCATACATTCTGTTGAGGGCACGCATATTCTCAAGCACTTCACTCATACTTTTATCATTATTCCCATCACACCTTAGGTGCTGCATGGGACCGTGAAGTAGCTTATTCACAATACCCATACTAAGGGCATAAATTGCATCTTTGTGTTCCTTTGAGACATCATGACCCATCTTCGACAAACACTTCTCCATCTCAGAGGCTCTTATCCTCTCAACATAAGCTCTAAACTTCTTAATAGTAGGAACAGTTTCCAGGGAGTCTTTCCACGCTTCAAATTTATTCAACTCCTCTAGTATAATTCCCCGGGCTTCCTCAGCTTTCTGAAGCCTATCCTCCTTGTTAGCTGCAACAACTTCCTTCAGATCATCCACGTTGAACACAAGCGCAGTCTCCAGATCCAAGACACCTGGTTCCACATTCCTTGGAATAGATATATCAACAAAAAGCCGCCTTCTCCCATGACTTGCTAGAGGAAGCATCTGCACATTCTGTTTAAAAAACAGCGGTGATTCTGACGCAGTGCTGGTGAAGATCACATCAGCTTCAGCAGCACAAGGCAGCATTTCTGAAAACGGTCTAAACACAATCTCAACTTCCTTCAACTCTCGCCGAATGGCATTGACTTTCTCTTCAGTCCTGTTAACAACAACCATCCTCCTGCACCCTTTGGCAGCCAAATGCTTAATCACAAGCTTCCCCATCTTCCCTGCACCAACCACCAACACTTGAGCATCCAAAACGGAGGAATCCGGAAGCTTCATCAGTGCAAGCTCCACAGCAGCCGAACTGACAGAAACCGATCCGGATGAAATTTTAGTCTCGGTTCTAACCCGCTTCCCAACCGAAATCGCCTGCTTAAACAAACCACTGAGCTTCTTATCAAAACCAGGCACTCCCTGTCCAGCTTTCACAACCTGCTTCACCTGAGCAAGAATTTGACCTTCCCCAAGAACAAGGGAGTCAAGCCCCGCAGCCACTTCAAAGAGATGCTGAGTAGCATCCGCATTATACAGCAAAACTTGATGCTCGCGAAGCTCAGGTATTGAAATCCCACTTACCTAAAAACAAAAACACAACCATGAATTGTCCTTTCTAAACAAAAAGGAGAACAGAACATGGGTAAATCACCTATTTCATCCATAACATCAGTCCCTAAAAGTGTTTTTCACGAAAAAGAAGATTCTTAGCTTGTAAATAAAGTATACCTTGGACATCCAATCAGTAACTTCCTTAACACCACGGTGTTGGGAAAGAGCCACAACATAGATCTCCATGCGGTTGCATGTGCTGAGAACTGCGGCTTCTTCTATATGGTTCAAAGCGCAAAGATCCTTAATAACCTTAGCCCATTGGGCTTCTGGAATGGCAAGCTTCTCACGCATCTCAACGGGAGCAGTGTGAATGTTAAGCCCAATGCAAATGATGCTACTCTTTTCCTTTGTATACCCTAACACAAACACAACAAAACAAAACAATTTCAACTCCACACCCTTCAATGAATCATTTCATCAATCAAATGAAACATTGGGAAAAATCGCAAATGGAAGCGGAGGAATGACGACTTACTGTCGGCAGCGGAAGTTTTGAGCAACTCGAGAGGGGAGGGCTTGGAAGAGACGACGTTTTGGGGAAGAGAATTGTTATTATTATTATTATTATTATTATCGGAGAAGAATGGACACGCGGCGTTGAGGAAAAAGCGTGCGCGAGGGAAGGAGACTCGGGAAGGCGGTGGCCGGAGAGAGCGGTGGATTCGGGCAGAGGAAGAGGGAAGGGAGGTGGAGGTGGAAGTGGCGGTAGCGGAGGATCCACCCACGGCCGCCATGGGAGTTGGTGAAGGGATGAATGAAGAATGAAAAATAATAATAATAATAATAATAATAATAATAATAATGATAATGAGAATGGGTGGGATGAATGAATGTATAATAGAATGAGTATTTGGTTGGGTGCGCTTTCTTTGACCAACCAAAAAGTGAAGTTGGGTTATATATGCGAATTGTCTCCACACGCTCTCTCTCTCTCACCGACCCATTCTTTAACCACCCAATTGGACCAATATTTTATTCATCTATTTCTTCAACCTAATTTCTTTGACAAAATTTTTTTAACTGAATTTGGATAACATAACTCTTCCTTATCACCCAAATACCAGATTATTATATCTTTCTTCTTCTGTTTTCTACTGCTAAAACAGATCAAATATCAATCTTCAATAAATTACTTAATATATTGAGTCAATCATTTTTAACGTCACACGCCACAGTGCCTGTTTCATAATAGGTACTGTAAAGATTGGTATGTAAAAGTGATCATTTTTTGCATTTTGATTTTATTGAAGTGATAAATTGTGTAATTATGTTATTTCTTCTTTTTTTATAATAAATTTTATCTTAAATAAAATTATTTTAAAATAAATATTATTTTTATCTTTTCAATATAATATCAATAAAAAATAAAAGAGTAAAGATTTTTATTAGAATGTCTAAAAATACATTCAATTTTGAATTGTATTCTGTTATGGTTTCTAATACTTCTTTTTGCATCAAAATGGTGCTAGTTTATTATATGATTTTTAATAAATATAATATATTTAATGTTTTTTTTACATAAATTAAAAAAAGTAAGTATTCTTAAAAGATAATTTTATTAAAATATTTTTATTTTTTTATTTTAATAAATATATTATTAAATTTTTTAAGATAATAATATTTATTAGAAGATAAAATTGTGATAAATAATTTAATATCTCATTAAAAATTAATAACGTCATTCATTTTAAAATATTTTTTAAATATTAAAATTATAATTATTTTAAGATGAAGAGAGTAAAATGTTTCTTCTTTTAATTTCTTATTTTAAGACCTAAAAAAATGTAAGACAATACTTATTCCTTCTGTCCAAAAATATTATAATTTAAGATTTTTTTTTTATAAATTAAAAAATTAAGTATTATAAGAAAATAATATTTAATATAAGATAGCTTTATTAAAATTTTACTTTTATTTTTCTTAATTTTAATAAATATATTATTAAATATTTTAAAACAACAATATTTATTAGAAGATAACACTAAAATAAATACTTTAATATCTTATTAAAAAATGAAAACATAAGTCATTTTGACATTTTTTTAAACGTTAAACTGTAATTTTTTTTAAAACAAATGAAATATTTTGAGATGAATAAAATATTTTAAATATTGTATTTATGTTTAATTGATAAACTCACAAAATGAGTTAATCTCACCATCACACGTATTTTAATGTACTAAAATTTATGACTAATTAATTTAAGTATGTGTACTAACTAAATTCAATAGATTAATTTACTAAAATAAAGTCTACTTAATTATAAAACAAAAAAAATTATAAATTAATGCATGTTGATATAAATTGTTTTATCAACTCATTAATAAGTTCTTTCTACATAGAGCTAATTTGTACGAATAAAAAAATTTTCAGATAAAATAACGTTATCCTTTTATGGATTAGATTATATGTTATCTTAATTGATTTGTGAATTAAAAATAGATTTATTTTTGAGTTTGCATTTTAGGAGGCAAAAATATTAAGTGAATTATATTTTGATTATTTTTTTCTCTTACTATATGCTTTAATTACATTACTCTCTCTTTTATGATTTATTTGTTTCATTGGAAAAGGAAAGAATTGATAATGGAGGAAAAAAATTAT
>JAMLFT010009822.1:0-12384 GCA_026544285.1 Pachyrhizus erosus
AATGGTAAATTTATTTATAAAGATAATTTTTTAAACTAAATATTCATATAAATTAAAATAATATAAGAAATACATATGGATACATTCATAATTATGTTAAATACTTTAAAAATATATATATACATATCTACTACTATATACTTATATAAGATTTAAAAAAATTAAAATACATTAAGGGTAATTACACTAGTAATATTTCAATCAACAATCAAATATATTTATTGGTTAGCTATGGACTTTATTTTACAACAACCACAACATAGTCCTTAAATGTAAAATTTTAATTAATTTGAACAACACAACTATCCTTCTCAAATCTGATGCACTCTTTTCTTTCCTCCTTTTAGCTAAACCAGAACTCAGTTCTTCCACCTATGCCCAGAATTGCATGTATTCTGATACCTTAACGATTAATGTTGCGGCCAAGGTTTGATCATTGTACCCTGCCCCTGTTTTTCCAGGCTTCTATAGCAGTGGATGATGCTTGCATTCGAAGCACGTGTAATGATTTGGTTATAAAGCTTGCTTACGTAGGATATGTTGTTACTTGTGACAAATTCTATTCTTGAGTTTTATATGTTCAATACGGGCTATGCCTCTATATGTGAAAATTGAAAGTTATGGAAACTAGATAATAAATACCAAATTACATCTAACTGGTTAAAATGTCTGATATATCAGGTCATTCAAGGTGATTCGGCTTAGTCTGAACCATATTTAATTATTTTTAATTTCTACAAAATGGTTTTAATGAGTTAGAAAATAAATAAAAGTCACATACATGCACTTGAAAGTTAATCTATCAAATAGAGCTTAGACATAATACTTGATTGTAAATATATCTTTCACTTTATATTATATGCAAAATGTCAAATATGATCATTTTTATTACCATGAGAAATAAAAATTATAAGAATAAACTATTAGATTGTATTTGAATAATCAGAATTAAAAGATAAATATTTTTTTTTTAAGTAGTCGTACGATTATTAATTATTTTTTTTTTTTAATTTTGACTTTTCATGTTTGATTGTATAATTGAGATTTATAATTTTTATTTTTTATTATAACTAAATATTTTCATTTGATACGTCCCATATAAGAGTTGTATCAAATTAAAATTCTTCTTATTATTAAAAGAAATAAAAATTATATGTACATAATTTTTTAAAAGAATGGCAAGATGTATAAAAAAAAAAAATTGTGTTGTTTGGGGTTAGTTTGATCCACTTGTCTACGCCTAGAATAACAAGATTAAAACTGGTTGGTGCCAAGAAGAGTGGTTGGTAGTTACAAAATCTTTAGGCACACTAATATTCCACATGTCCCATACACTAACAGTTCTTCCTTCCCTTATAGTAAACTTAGTTGGGAAGCAGTGTACACAACCATGGCCTCAGAGACAGGTTACCAACCACTTCTACCTGGGCTTGACTCTCACTCCCACATTCCAGATTTGTCATCAGACACCATTGAAGAATTCTTGAAACATAGGTCTATTGAGTTGAGATGGTGGCCACAACTAGTTGCTTGGGAGTCAAGGCTCCTCTGGCTCCTCTCTTGGGCTTCCATTGTTGTCTCTATTTTTAATTACATGCTAAGCTTTGTGACCTTGATGTTTACTGGGCATTTGGGGCCTCTTGAGCTTGCTGGGGCATCCATAGCTACTGTTGGAATTCAGGGTCTTGCTTATGGAGTTATGGTATGTCTTTTTTGTCCTCTCAAACTTTTACCTAACATATCATTTTGAGCCAGCTTAATTTTGCATTTCAGTATATATGCTCCTGGCCTTGGTTTGGAGCTGCTTCAATATTCTATTGCTTCAACATTAGTTTTATAGAAATTTCTAATAGTTGCTTCTTACACATATTTAAAAAAATACGAGTAGTAAATGTGGGGCGGTATATAAAGAAGTAGAATAGATGTTAGTAGTTAGTTTCAATTTTACCGTAGAATTAGTTTATGACTTTCATTTTGCACATTGTTGTTCAGTATATTTTTTTATGAGAAATTTTAATACATTCATTTTTAACACTATTATTAGTTAGAATTTATTTAAATTGACAAAAATATGAATAGATTCATTAAATAAGAAGTAAAATTTTCAAAATTTTTTATTTTTTAATAAATTTTTATCTATTATAAATTGTATATTCAAAATAATGTGTTAGAAAACGTATTGTTAGCATTTTTCTATCTTTTATCAATGACAAATTTCTTTGGCATGCAACTTTTCTTTAATTTTGTATATTCATATTTGTGAATGTGGTTCCTGAATTCTCCTTAAAACAGTTGGGGATGGCAAGTGCAGTGCAAACTGTATGTGGACAAGCATATGTGGCAAAAAAATATTCAGCAATGAGCATCATATTGCAAAGAGCAATTATCTTACACTTGGGAGCAGCAGTAATCCTCACATTTCTCTATTGGTTCTCAGGGTCATTTCTGAAAGCCATAGGGCAGGAAGGGAGCATAGCAGAGCAAGGTCAAGTTTTTGCACGAGGACTCATTCTTCAACTCTATGCATTTGCAATATCTTGCCCTATGCAGCGGTTCCTCCAAGCACAGAACATTGTGAACCCTCTTGCATTTATGTCAGTTGGGGTGTTCCTTCTGCATTTGCTTCTCAGTTGGCTGGTTGTCTGTGTTTTGGACTATGGACTTCTTGGAGCTGCCCTTACTCTCAGCTTCTCTTGGTGGCTTCTTGTCTTGTTGCATGGACTATACATAATTCGTAGCCCAAGATGTAAGCAAACTTGGGTTGGCCTCACTGTGAAAGCCTTCAAAGGACTTTGGCCTTATTTCAAGCTGACAGTTGCTTATGCTTGGATGTTGTGGTATAAACCAATAGTCCACCTATTTCTTTCTCTCTGGCACACACAACCAACACAAATATCAATTTTAAAGTGCATCTCTTGGGGGTTTGTTTGATTTGAGAAAATATTTTCTACTTTTACTAATAATTACAAAAAAGACAAAACTTCGATGCAATTCCTTAAGTGTTTTTAGTGTTATTCTCCGATCAGAATTAGAATTTTATCTCAGTAATTTGTACAACAAAGGTTTGCATTAAAGATCAATATAACATATTGAGGTGAAACTCCAATTCTAATGGGAAAGTGTTTAAGAAACTGAATCTAAATTTTGTCCTTACAAAAATACCGCCTTTGTTTTCACTTTGTTCCCACTTTTCAGAGATTTGTTTAGTGAAAACACCAGAGTTGTTATTATTACCATTTCTTGTTGAAAATTTAGATGATATTTTTGTAATTGTTAGTTTAAACCAGAAATGAAAACAAGAAAAAATAAATATTCAAGGCATACAAACACTTAAGTTCACTTCATTTTTTCTTTAACAAGCTGAAAATGCATTCTAATGTAGTTTGGAAGCATGGTACAATCAGGGACTAGTGCTTATATCTGGGTTGCTCTCCAATCCCACAGTCTCAGTAGACACTATTTCCATTTGGTATGTTATTTCTGAGAACAACCTTTATTAGTATAGCCAATTAGTCTTCATGATATCTAACCATAATATCCATGCCTTTCATGTCAATGAATGTACATTCAGTATGAATTACTTAAACTGGGACCTGCAATTTATGTTGGGTCTAAGTGCTGCAGCCAGGTTAGTGTCAAAAGACTCGATAAAAGAATGTACATTTAAGCAACTTTCATATTAATGGGAAGTCGGGTGATTGTAGTATCCGAGTTAGCAATGAATTAGGGACAGCTCATCCAAGAGTAGCAAAATTTTCGGTCATTGTAGTGAATGGAATCAGCATTCTCATCAGTGTAATTTTCTGTGCAATTATTTTGATATGCTGGGAAGCTTTGAGCAAGCTTTTCACTTCTGACTCTGAAGTCATTGAGGAAGTATCTAGTTTGACTCCACTACTTGCTATCTCAGTTTTCCTAAATTTCATTCAACCAATACTATCAGGTAACAAAATCTATATGCATGACTACCACTTTGCAAGAGACAATTCTAGCTACTCCTATAGCTTATTTGGATTCATACTCTTTGCAGTGGATTTTCCATGCGTTCACATAACTAATTCAGTTGGATGAAGATCCGACGGCTCATATTTTATCTCACCAATCAACCTTAAAACATATTTAATATCTGAGTCATCCAATTTTTATCCAACGGTCACACACGTCTTGATTGTGCAAATGCATGCAAAATTGACTGCTTCCAATCCAGTTCCAGGTTATTCCTATCCTCAAGTAATATGATGAGGGTAGTTGGATAAATGGTCAATTGGATCATGTCAAATAAATGTGATTAAGGCCAATAGTTTGAAGTAGTTAAAGAGTTAAATCAATTTAGCAATTACATTTAGAGGTCCTTACATCTTTACCTCTAATCCTTACTTTTGTATATTTTTATTTGGAAAATTTCAGGAGTTGCAATTGGAATTGGATGGCAAGCTGTTGTGGCTTATGTAAACTTGGCTTCTTTCTATGTCATTGGTCTTACTATTGGATGTATTCTTGGCTTCAAAACAACTCTAGGAGTAGCGGTAAGTTTGAAACATTTCCCACACTAACTCTATTTCTCAAGTTCTGCACGAATGTCTGTAGCATTGGGGATTGTTACAGGGTATCTGGTGGGGGATGATCTTTGTAGTTCTTGTACAAACAGCAACACTAATAATTCTGACTGCTAGAACAAATTGGGATGCAGAGGTAATAAAAATTATCAATGTTACAGGAATTGCTTGTTACATGTAAAGTTGAGAAACTATTTGTTTTGTAATTATAGGTTGGAAAAGCTCTTGCTCGCATCAGAAGATCAGCAGAAGTTGAGACCCTAGATTACTTAATTGCCAACGAATAATTGTTTTATTTCATCAGGACTTAAAATAGAAAAGCTGTTATCATAATAGAAAAGTTGATTAGCTGCACAACAATCTTGTTTTGTGCCACATGCCTGTTACTGATTCCATTTTTCCACTTTAATTCATCAGTTAACATAATTTTGGGGATCAAAGAACTAAACTAACTTTCACTCCTAACGCAAGTATGGGAAGCCTTTTCCTCTTATGTTCCTTAACCGTTTAAAATTGAAAATATGACATACGATAAAATGGAAGAGAGAGTCGAACCTTTTTAAGATTTTTCAACAAATTTATAATCTTTAAAAATGGACTGCATGAAACAATCATCCACAAAATAACAAACTAACATTGTTCTCCCAAAAGATTTTAGGCTCAGCTGTTAAAAATGTTATTTAACAAAATGAGAAAAGCTGAAACTGTTGCCGTAATTTTATTATGCAAATATAAACTTGGTCCAGAGACATTTTCAAACTAATGATGCACTTCTGCCATTTTCAGACATAATAATTGTAGAAGTGACAACGCCTCTTAGGTACACAATATTCACATTACCAGTCATTGACATCATTGACTATAGATATGCAAACACAAAAGGAAATATGCTCTCAAGACTATTGCCAAAACATTTGCTATTATATAGCCTGTATAGGTTGATAACAACAGAACAGAAGTGTCAGCCAGATCCTAGTGAAGAATACGCATAGATTCTGTTTCTGTCCACTAATTGTGACCCAAAGATGATTACAGACGAGATATCTGAAGGGGAATAGACAAGGAAGCCTCTTCTCCCATCACTGGCTGAAACAAATCAAGCTCTCCATATCGCTCGAGCACACGCATTCGGCAATCTTCAGCGGCCATCATTCCAGTAGAGAATGCCCCATGGACAGACCCTGGATAGCTCATACTAGTTGCTTCCCCTGCAAAAAACAAGTTATCTATTGGGACTCGTAGCCGCTCGTACAGTTCATGGGGTTTCCCTACTGCATCATGGCTATATGAACCTAGGGAATTTATATCTGATCCCCACCGAGATACAAGATACTGAATCTGTGCATAGTGGAAACAAATTACCAATTAAAATACAATTTAGAAGAATACATTTACAAAATCCAACATAAATTATAGGCATAATTGCATATTAGATTCTCCTAATATATTCAATCCGTAATTTTAATCATACAAATTTAGTCCATCCGTTAACTTGTCAGAGTGCTGACATGCTCGGTACACATAGAGCTTATGTGTCCATGAGGTCCTGAACGAGTGGTATACATTAAGTTGATGTGTACCACTCATGTCAGTATCTAAGTATTGGATCAACATGTCAGCATCTTCATCAAGTATTGGATGACAAATTATTGTTATGAAACTAAATTCTGCAATTAAAAATGAGGACCAAAATCATTCGTAAACTAATTTAAGGCAAAAAGTATAACTAAGACTAAATTATATTAAGGCCTATGTAGCTTAAATAAATTATTACAGAATAAATTGAGGCATTCATTTATCTTGCAAGGATAAAGGTAAAACTAGTAAGAAGCAACATTATTATGGTTACCGGTGAAGAAGCATCTGGTAGAATCTTCTTGAGCTGCATGAAAGCAAAGTTGGCAGCTGCTTCATCAGACATCTTTTCGATGTCTTTGGCAAGCTGACCAGAAGGCATGTAAACAAGGACAGGACGACCTGCGGCCTTGTGGAGATTAAGGAAGTAGCTACATCCATAAGACGTTTCTGCAACTACTCCCAAGAACTCCACATTAGGCCAAAACACATTTTCAAAATGTAAAACGATTTTATTCTCAAGTCCAATCCCAAGATCAGCAATGGCAGCTTCCTTCCAGTCAGGAAGCTTTGGCTCAAACAATATTTTCTTTGCTTTGAGCACTCCAAGTGGGACAGCAATAATAGCAGCATCAGCAAAAAATGTTTTCCCATTTTCCACTGTTACCTTTACTTCATTATATCGCCTAGCTACTTTTGTGACCCTGAAAAAGGGCATCGCCAAAGCCAGTAAATTTAACTACCCAAAATAGTACACACAATTTTAAAACAACAATTCAAAGTAATATGTACCTGTGCCCCAAGCGAATATCAAGACTCTTGGCTAGGGTATTTATAACAGGCAAGTAGCCACGGACCATAAGACCATGACCACCAGGTAGAAGCACCTCCTGTAAGTACACACCATAAGAGTAATATAGTATAATAATATACAAGAAAAAGTTCAGAAAAATAAAACTTACGTGTTGGTTAAGATGTTTTTTTTTAAGGAGCTATAATTAGGGTCAAATCTAATATGCGTTTTTACCAACAAAGTTTATAGTAAGCCTGTACAAAGGGCACAACAATTTACAAACCTAAAGCCCATAAAGATAAGACCAGCTTTACACAATCATGCAATACGATGGTGTATGCAGATGACAGAGGATTCCTACACATTCCACCCCAACCCAATTTTCAACCATAAAGCCCATAAAGGTAAGACCACCTTTACACAATCATGTAATATGATGGTATATTCAGATGACAGTGGATTCCAACCCATCTCACCCTAACCCAATTTTCAACCCAAAAGCCGATAAAGGTAAGACCTCATTTTCACAATCAGGCAAATAACGGTATATTTAGATGACAGAGGATTACTACGGACCCCAACCACCTCACAAAATAGCACCGCCAATTTATGTTGGAGAAAGAAAATTATAATGATCGTATTAATTATGTTGACAATTGCTTAGGCAGCCGGCATTCATTTGACTAGCATTATGCAATTTGCCTAAGATTGATTTGTTAATATACGAAAGGTTTCAATCAGATACATAATCCTATATGTAGATCAGGAAACACATTTACATGATTATCGGTCATAGAAAGGCTGCATGTTGAAGACTCATGCACCTGGCTATGAGACGACTTTACAAATTATTTCTTTCACTACAGGAGCTACCTGTATGTAACACCAAAGAGAATAGATCATTCAGTGTGTAAATTGGGGTGGGCGGGTTTGGGGAAGGGGGAAGGGAAGGAATGGAACCTAACCGCTAATACAAATATCTTCAACTTAATTTGTTGAAATTACCTGGTCCCATCCTTTCAGTGAAATTGTATCAGAATCTGCAGCAAACCAGCCCTCCATTCTACATAAATACCATTGAAGCACCTTATGAGCAAGCCCCTCCAACCTGGATTCAAGAGTGGTAGAAATATTATCAATTACTAGGCATAATAAACCAAAAACGATTTCGAATAAATTAATGTTTATGCCCATAATAACCTCAATTCTGGCTTCCTATCAAAAACAATTGAAAGACCACGAAGTACGGACATGTCTTCACTGAATTCTTGTCTTATTTTATCTGTCTGCATTTTAGTCATGAAGTGGCCATTTAGCATTTCAACTATGAAAACACAGTTTATTAAGTATAGGTAAATTAATAAACAAATGACCTACCTCATGTAAAATTGTCTCGAATATTTCACCAACTTTTGTTACCAGCTCTTGAGGAACCTGTTTCCCATCAGTATCAAAAAGTGCATAGCTGCAAGAAATTGTTGAATTTCAATCAAAAGGAACGAGCATATAGTAATTTCCGCATGCAGGACGATTGCCAAAATAATACTTAAAATGAGCATATACTATGCAAGTGAAGTAGAATTAGCTAAATGATAGAAAATAAAAATTTATATACTAACCTTTCCAAATCATGGTCATAGAGTACGGAGTTATCCCCACTAGTGCGGTAAAGGGGTAGACCTAATCTACCAATCACCGAAGCCAGTGGATTCTCATTGGAAACTCCATGCAACCTGAAAAGTGTGTAATTTTAGAACTAAAACAAAAAATAAGTGGAAGAAAATTTACATGCTCATAAACATTTCGAACGTTGTAAGCACTGAAGCACATAAGCAAATAAAGAGAGTAAGTTTTACCATGATGCTCCCAGGTCAACAGGAAAACCAAATGAATAATCAGTGTGAATTCGGCCACCAATTCTTTCCCTTGATTCTAAGAGAACAACCTGACAAAAAATAAAAATAAAACAAAGGCAGCATTTAGTCCCTCAACTCTGGTAATGTATATTAATAATTAACTATGCACTACAAAAACATGTAGGTTCAAGTTTCAAATAAGAAGTGACACAATAACACAATTCTTAAAAGTTATTTTGACACTTCGTGACTTATATTAATTCCGCAAACACATGAATTTTTTTCAGGTTCATCAAAATAAAAAATAAAAGAGAATGTATCAACACCCAAGGCACTTACCCAGAAGTCCAGAACATTATCAGCCAGCCCACAAATAACCTATTAATTGACCCAAAACAGGGGATAATCGTAATCATTGATTAACCCACCAATTTCTTTTCAGTGAAATAGAAACAATCAACAATCGGAATTAAAGTTTCATCTCAATAATTCAAGTAATCAAGATTTACATTAAAGATTAACACAACTTACCAGACATAAAACTCTATCTTTGATTAAAAAATAACACTGACAGTACCTATGAAACTATGTTTAAGTTTTTTCCTATCAAGTATTGATTTTCAGTAGAGTAAAATGCAAGTTTAACAAGAATTCTTAAAATTCATATAATTATCTCAGTTACCCGAAACGAAGCATCATGGAGTGCACGAGCAGCAGCAATCCCAGCCATGCCACCACCAATGACAATAACAGATGGTGACCTTCCCTGCAGCTTGCTATCGTTTCCATAGCAAAGAGCTACGATAAAAGGGGCAAAAGAAAGAAAGTAAATATCATAGGACACAATAAAAACTAGAACATCAGAAGACACATGACATAACTTGGGTGTACACAAGCACAACCAAACCGGTCAATAATTAAGCCATTTATCTAACGGTCCATAACGTTTTCAAATCATTCCTTCAATTTTTTAAGAAACCAGAGTAATCATGGCCTCATTGGTGTAAAATAATATAATTAATATTACATCAAATCCTTACATCCTTTCATTACAATATCCATGTTATCCAACAATCCTCTCTATCCTCAAGAACAATTTTTTTGTCCCACCTTACTTTAAAAGGATAATTTATCTAAAAGTAAGGTAGAAAAGTATCAAAATCGTTTCCAAACGTCATTGGTGTACATAGTTTACAAACTACGAAAAATAGTTGCTTTTTTAAATCTCTTAACTAAGGTATAGTGCACACATTTGGAATACACAAAACAATAACGTATGATATAAAACAACTGGTTTTTCAAATCTCCTAACTAATTGTCGTGTACATAGTTTAAAAAGTATGAAAAATAGTTGCTTTTTAAATCTCTTAACCAAGATATAGTGCACACATTTGGAATACACAAAACAATAACGTATGATATAAAACAACTGTTTTTTCAAATCTCCTAACTAATTGTCGTGCACCATGTGAATCTAAAAATATTAGATTATCAACTAATCAGAAATTAAACAAAGTCATTTTAAAATTAATAAAATTATGAAACATAATTCATTAAAAGACCGTATAATTTTTTTTTAATTTCAATAAAACCCAACTAAGACGAAAAACATAACTTCAAAATATTGCCTTAATTCAATAACATCTATCAATTTTCTTTAAATTTTTTTTCCTTCCATATCATATTATATTACTTATTATATTTATATTTTTCTCTCATGTCTTTCTCTCACTATGAAGGCAAAGGTGTCCATTAATATTTTTGTTTTATTTATGGTAAAAATATAAATTAATCCATAAATATAATAAAAATTAAAAAATATTTTTAAGTTTGCTTAAACTAAAAAGAGAGAAATTAATTTTCGTTTCAACAATAAAACCTACAAAATAAAAAAAAAATAAAAACCTTCTTTTGATAAAGGTATCCACTAATAACTTTGTTTTATTTATGCTAAAAAACTAAATTTGTATCCATAAAAAAAAAATACTCTATTTGAGCTTGCTTAAACTAAAAAGAGAGAAAAATTACTTTTTCCAAATATTATATTTTTTAAAAATTTCATTACAAACTATTTTGTAATTATAAAATAAATATCCAAAAACAGAAACATGCTAGCGTCTGGTAGACTAACACGTGCTTCCACTGTTACTGACACACACAATCCTTTCCATTTCAACAACAAAACCTAACACAACAAAAAAATAAAAACCCATCTTTACATTTCTCACCAAAACTCTTATTATTTTATCATAATAAACTAAGAGTAATAATATAATCTCACATACAGTCACGCACCGACATTTGGAAAAGCACAAAAATAATTTAAAAAATGAAAAACAGAAAACGCGATCAAAAGCAAACCTCTGGTTAATTGGGGATTTTTCTTAGTTCTCGACTCCATATTCGGAATTAAATTCGAGACTACTGTTACTATCGTCTAACAACAATTCGACGCAATCGAAGGTGGAAGAGAGCGATTGAGGCGAAAAATGGAGGAAAAAAATCAACAAACACGTAACGAAGTGATTAAAATTCAAGTTCCGCGACGAATCCAGCTTCACGAAGCAGTTCATGCAGCTCGAACCGCGATCGAACCGAACTACGAGGCGAGAGGCGATTCTGCGGAAGAACGAGAAGGTTCTGGAGAGTTCTGATCGTGTGTTTGGAAGCTCGGAAAAGTTATCCGAGAAAAGAAAATGAGAGAAAATTCTAGAGAGAAAAAGAGAGGTCGGATTCTAGAGAGAGAAGAGGGACGGTTGAGGTGTGATATCGGAAAGTAGTTTTCGTCTGAGATTTATAGAGTTGGTTCCAAACGCTCGTCGTTCGTCTCAGGGAACCTGGACCGTCCTTCTCACGCGATAGTGAGCGCGTGAGGAGAACTTCCTATGGAAATCTGACACGTCTTTACGTTTTAGGTGATATAAACGCGCGCAAGGAAACTTTATTATTATTACGCGTCGGTTACGGATGCCGAGGAATCGAAGTCAGATTAAGACATCTAAAGGAATTTCTATTATATGGTAATTTGCAATTGATTTTATTAAGAGAAATGTTAGAATTCTTTTTAACAGTTTTCTTTAATGATCCAGGTATATTAAAAATTATTTATTTTTATGAGTATCATATTTAACTTAAAAAATATTAAATAAAAATTAAATTTTATTCAAATTAATAATTTTTAATAAGATTGAACTTATCATTAAAAAAATAATGTTAAAAAGTGTTATTATTTTTTTTCTTTTATTGATTAATATCATTAATTAAAGAAAATATTTTACTACTATTAAGCATTGTAAATGGATTTTATTGATTAATGTTGCTAACATAGTACTACTTTGGCACCTTATAAAATATTCTTTTTAATTAATTTATATCTTTTAAAAGAGTTGATTAATTTAGTAAATCACATTAAATTTGTTAAAAAATTATATAATTTTTAAAAATTTATACTTAAATTTATTAGAATTTTTTATGTAATTATTTTCTATCAAATTAATTAATATATTAATTTTCTTTTTTAATCATCACAAGAGAAAGAATAAATTTATCTCATTAATTTATAATATTTATTATAAAATAATTAAAGATATTTCGAGAAAAAATA
>JAMLFT010009823.1:0-12332 GCA_026544285.1 Pachyrhizus erosus
TTGTAAAAAATATCTTCTCAAATATAACAGTTATATATATACTTCTTAATCATTTTTTAATTTTTAATTAAAAACTTAAAAAATAAAAAGATATTGAAAATCAAGACAGAAAATGTCTATTATTTCTGGCAAAAATCAAAGAACTCTATTTAAAAGTAAACAGTTGGTAGAAAAATATATTGTTAAGGAAACTAAAAATTATTTTATTTAAAAAAATATTAATAATATGCTTTTCAACACTCTCATTATTGGATAAAATCACATATTAATGTTAATCTGTTAAATAGATGTTTCTATTTTGACTGATTTGCTTGTTTTTTTTGGTCGGGATACACCTGGGTTAAAAAAAATTAAGATATACAGTAATCAGATTGGCATGAAATTTTAATATAATTTAAACTAATAAAAAAATGTTAATACCGTTCCCTTATCTAATTTGATTTCTTCGAGAAGATTTTGATTTAATATTGCGGTTTGATGTGAAGGTATTTGTATTATTTATGTACACATATGTGAATGTATGATATTATTTATTCAAATGGTGATTAAGGCAAGTCTGTGTCTAATTTACGTGATTACCCTTCATCTTGGTCAATTCGGAGCTGCTATTTAATAAAAAAAAATAAGTCATGAATTATTATCATCTTAGGTAATGGTTAGGATATATGTGTCTAGTAATCTAGAAGTACTTGCCAATTCAACGTCCATTAAATAATTCAATAGATAATTACAAAATCAAAATATATTTTATTTTATTTTTTTAAAAAGGCCATCTTTTGTTTTTTTTTTTTTTGGAAATTTGGAAAATGATTGACGAGGATGCATTGAAAAATTCCTGTTTATAAATAATATATATAAAATATAAAGATATGAATATGATGAGTTTTTTTTTTATGAATAAATACTTGAAATAGACTGAAATAACTAGTATTTTGCATGCAGAAAACAAAGTACGCCAAATATGATAATAAAACCTTGATAATGACTTTGAGGAATTTTTCTATTTATTTTCCTTCATGCATGACAGTAATAAAGTTGCTCATATTTTTGGTGTTAGATTGTACATGGAGCATGCTTCCCTTCTTCGTCGGAGACAAAATCAGGGGAAATAAAGGTATAAAATTTTAAGTTATTTTCAGCATAATTTGATTTGTGGACATTAATTAATTAATTCAAAAAATATCCTATGATGTACCAGATGAATCTTTTGACGAGAGACAAATTAATTCTTTTAATTTATATGTAATAATATATAAATAAATTTATATATTTAATTTAAAAATATTGAATATATAAATTATATTTAAATTTTTATTAGTAATAAAATTTTATAATTATTAATTTAACTTCAACTATTTTTAATTTTAAAATTTCTTTATAATAATTTTAAATTTTAACATTTCAAGAACTCAGTTATAACAAATTTATAAATAATTAAAATTAATAAATATAAATTTAATTATTTAATTTCTAATTAATTTTTGAGAATTTTTATTTTAATATTATATATATTAAAATTAAATAATTAAAAAATAAAAACTAATTTACATGCATTAAATACTTAATTAATAAAAAATATAAAATATTTTTTACATTGATTATGTTATTGATTGAAATAATACTATTAATTTAGAGATTGATTTAGATAATTAACTTTATTCTGTTATTGATTTTTTAAATATATTTATGTCATGAATTTAAATTCAAATATTATTTATAGTTATTAATAATTATGAAATAATTTTTATCTCATAAAACTGTAATTATGCATACTGTTTTAATATTTTAATATATTTTAATTTTTACGATTATTTTAATATATTTAAAAGAATAAATTTGATCTTAAAATTTTGAAAGAAAATCTTTTCTACTCACGTATATTACTTTAATTAATAAAGGATATAGGCATATTTCCTTGGATGAATATACACCAAAATGGAAAATTGTTTGAGTTGTTTGTTGGGACGATACTATTAAAAAGTAAGACTTTCATTTCTTCTTCTTAAAAAAAAAAAAAAAAAGTAAGACTTTCATATTCTGCAAAAAAAAAACATGTGGTTAATGCCTCAAAAAGACTTGTTCAGCAGAAGGCTTCTAGAATTAAGGCGTTACCTGCAGTGAACGCAAACACAAACATTACCTAAAAAGAAAATAAAATAATAACACGAATGGATGTAAAATAGAGGAAAAAGACTTTTCATAAAACGAGTGACTTTGCAGGTTTTTTTTTATTATACACTACAAAGAATCATATATTAGCAGACAAAGTATTAGTTGTCTAGGCTTTTTTTTATTATTATTAATATAATCTTTATTTAACCAAATTAAATGAAATACATTTCTATCTTAATATATTAAATAATATAAAAATAAAATTGTTTTTTTTTTCATTATTAACATAATAAAACAAGGGAGTGTGACACAGCTCAACTAAAAGATAATAGTGATTACTTGAAATATAAAATGAAGATAGTGGTTAACAACAATACAAGCCAGCGACGAAATTAATAGTTAAATTAATAATGATATAAACAAATTATCCCAACATGTGAAGTTGTGCTTGGTGGAATCGTTCAAGTCAAAGTCAACTTTTGAACTTACTTTTAATTTATTAATCCAAAAACACGCCGCACGTGTGTATTGCGGCCTTGCAGGAAGTAATTGGGCTTTCTCAATCTCAGGAAAGGATCAGCCCAAGTCTGTTAATATTGTTCTTGTTTGGCCCAAAAAGTTCAGGTCCACCACACCGACATTCTTCAATTTTGTCTGGCTTTTTATTTACACCTCCCAATTCACTAAGTACATCCCTTCTCTTTTTATTACTAATAATATCCTTTTGTATATAAAAATAATAAAAATTCTATTTTTTTGTCCACCTTCATTATTCTTTAAATCATATTTTTTCGCCATCCATCTTTATTGTTCTTTAAATCTTAATTTTTCATCTTTCATCCTCATTATTCTTTAAATCCTAATTTTGCACATCATTTTTATTATTCTTTAAAAAATTTACAGGTATTTTCTCCTCCTCTTCTTTCTTCTCTATAAAACAATAATATATTTTTTTCGTGTTTTTCATTATGCGATGTTGTAAATATTCCATCAATCCTATATGTAACACTATCATTAAAAGATACTATGTTTTGGGTGCTTTCATCAATATATTACCACGACTTTATTTGAAGATACGCATCCCATTTTATTTGTTTGTCGATAATATGGATGAATTCTTTTAATGCTATCGAAAATTTCTTTTCATAAACATATACTTATTTCAGAAAGTAATTTTCAGAGTTACATGTTAAAACGAAGTTTTGGACAAAAATTTTTAGTACTTTTTTATTTGATTTCATTACAACTTTAATTTTAGAGTTTAGGGTTTAGGATTCTCTTCAATCACTAGAAGCCTCCAGGAGGACAGGATATTTTTCCTTATTTTTCTTCTTTGCTTATTTCATTCGCACTAAAGTCCAATACAACATGTGTGTACGATTCAAAATGTTAAAAGAAAATATTTTAAATTAAAAATAGCATTTTTGGAAGGACAAAAGGGTTTGACGAACAAAGGAATTGAAATAAAAGGAAATCATTTTTCTGAAAGAGAGGGTGTAAAGGAATTAACAATGTTTCTAAAAGAACAAAAAGGTTTCGACGAAAAAAAAAAAAGAATCACGTTTTTGGAAGAGTCGATACAGAGAGAAATAGTTGAGAATAACGTTTACAACAGAATGAAGGGGGTTCAACAAAACAAGGATTATTAGAAAAAAAAGAAATTGAATAAAAGGGAAAGATAAATAAGTAAATTTATATATAAAAAAAAAAAGAGAAAATGGGGTGTACTTAGTTAATTAATAAATGTACAATTTCTCACTTCAAGTTCGGCCCATGGCATGTAGCTTTGAATAGGTTTCTTTACCTATTTCAACCTTTATTTTGTACATTTTAAGAAGCTTAACGCAACTGATGTAACATTTTCATGATTATTTACAAATACAATAAATTATTTAACTTTAAGCTAATTCTTTAATCTAAATTCCCTTTCTTAAAATTTTATTTAATTTCGAAGAAAGAGATGACGAATACGACATTCTTAACTACTATTATTAAAAATACTTATTTTATGCTCAATTCATTTTTTTCTTAAAACTTTAAGATATTAGATAAATGTTATAAATAAATTAGAGTAAATATTTTATGTACTGACCATATAAAAATATTTATATTATTTAATTATTAATTATTACATAAGATAAATTTATTAATTTTTATAATAATTACTTAAAAATTATATTGATGATTTTTTTTATTGATTGTCTGTATAAAAATTGTTTACATAGGTAAAGTAACGGTGTATAAAAAATTAAACTCAACAATTATATTATTTTATTTTTGACACATTTTGAAATACAATAATAAGTTATATACCTTAATAGTACAAACGTATGATAAAAAATATTTTAGAGCTTTAATTTGACCATTCTTATAAATAGACTTTTTCGATTATTTTAAGCCAACAAATTAACTCCAAATTTTTTTTGATAGAACAATTAAGTTGGAGTGCTCATGACCAACTCAGTCAATGGTTAGTTTAGATCATAACTATGAATAAAAAAAATAATTTTTTTTTTAATTTTTTTTAAAATTATATTTTTCTTATAATTTTTAAATGACATTTTAACATGACTTTTGAATAGTTGTATTGTATATGTATTTTAATTTTTTTCTTTTGAATAATTTTACTGCATATAACTTTTCTTTTTCTTTTTTTAAGTATTTTTTAGAAAATTCATTTTTATTTCTAAATCGTTGTTTATAAATAGACATGCATTTTCATTTTAAATGAAACAATACAGTCCTTTAATATGAAACCATATAACTTATTGTGAAGATATACACCTCTTCATATTTTGAAAATTTCTCATAAACAAGACGATAAAGATGATTTAGATGATCTAAGAAAGTGATTTAGAATATCACAAAGGGTGAAAATGGTAAGACTGGTCAATGGTGACTGATGTTGAAAGCACTTACTTCTCTCTGCATTACACAGCCTTCCCAAATTGCTATATCTGGATTCGAAGTTCCATTATCTTATTTACAATGCATCTAGCAAAATGAAGCCTTATACAGTCACAGTCATAGGTTACATAAATATGATTGATATGTTTGATCCCTTTGAAACATATTGGTTGATACTTTTGTTTATGTATTTTAAACATATAGACCCAAATTTGATACAAAAATAAAAGTAGACCCACAAATTGAGTTGTTAAATTGAAAACAGATTATGGGAAAGAAATTGTCGAGTTAGTTTAAAACTAAATTGGTACATTGAAACTAGAGGGGACCAATGTGAAGCAGATTAAAAATTATAGTTAGTATTATGACTACAACTCGGCCTAAATTTTTCGAACAAGAAAAAGAAAGTTGTCTTCTTCTATGTTAAGCATGTGGACTGTGGAGTGTGGACCAGCAAAAACTTGAGTAAGGAATCAAAATTTGGTCATCTAGTAGGGTTTTTTCTTGGCAGTTGTCAACACAAGAATACAAAGAGAAAACTTAGTTAATAATTCATCTTGTATGCGGCAAAGGCTGTTTGATGCTGGCAAGCAATCAAAGCGCGGTGAATGCCATAATGGAACTGCAATTAGAGCACTTTAATGTATCTAGTATATTAATTGAAGAGGCCTCTTCTGTCTCACCAAAAATAACCTGCCATAAGATGGACCACAATGTGTGTGCCAATAACCATAGAATTTGGTTCAGTCCTGCTTTGGATGTTGGACTATAACTTCAGTACATATGAACGCATCATTGTTCATTGATTGACTTGTAACAGATGCCATTTAATGTAGACCCTCTTAACTTTCTTTGTCTGTCAATGTAGTTACAGATCAATATTTGCTTGCATACAAAAAATAATTAAGAGTCTGAGGAGAAGAGAACACAGGTGAGAACATTGTCTTAAATTTAATTGGAATGGACTAGTAAGTTTTGTGAAAAAGCTCCATAGACCCTCTCATAATCACTTATATCAGAAGAAAAGAGAAAATCATATGAATTAAACTTTTTTTTTAAGTTACGTGAAAGTTATTATAAAAATTAAAGTAGATAAGTTGAATTTAACTTATATAGGAAAAGTTTAATTTATTTTATCTTTTTATTTATTTATTTGAAGTATTTATTGAGTAGGACTCAATGAGACAGAAAGGGGCAGTCCCAGTCCCAGTCCCATAGAAAGATATAACAGCCATGGTGCATTGCCTGAGGACATACTTGCATAGTTCAAATTCCATAGGTTATACAGTGATAGTTTTATTCACTATAGTTAAGAAGGAATCTGAACATTTCTACCCAAAGATAGTAGAGAACGGATGATCATCTACATTCTTATATGTATGATCTACAGGTTTATCCAAAATTGCAATTAATCAATGTACAGAAAACTGGGGTGAAATTATGTGCATATCAAGTATCTAAAGCTGAATTCATATGGCATGACTCGTACAAATTGTGAGAGGGGCTCGGTTTTTCTTTCCTCAAGGAATTTGATGGCTTCTTTCCCCAGTTCACTTGGTAAATGGAGACAGATCCAATCCAGCAATGATTCCAAGTCTTTTGCAAAGTTCAGTAAATACCAATCCAGCAGCTTTGGGATAGCAAACTTTGCAGTTGAAATTCCAACTGCTGCCTGTAAGTACTCTCTTTTGGCTCCCTCCAGTTCATTCTCAACCTGGGAAGCTGTGTAAATTCTCACCTGCATTTGGCACAGGTCATGGTAACTCCACTAATAGATATATAAAATGGAGATAGAATTTTCAAATCTTGACATTATTTACAACAGAATACTATGGCATTATTTGATGCATGTAACCAAACGCACCACCTATTGGAAACCGACTTGGTTGTTATAATTTTCAAAGGTAAAATGTGTTTTAGATTATTTAATTTTTAATTAAAAATTGGTTTCAGTTCTTATAATTTTAAAAAAAAAATTAGTTCTTATATTTATAAAACAATTATTTTAAAATTGGTGAATTTCATCCATAGACAAATTTCACCCATTATAAAAAATACAAAGAAAAAAATTATTTTTAAATTATAGAGACTAAAACTAAATTTGACTAAAATACGAGGAGCCTAAAACATATTTTACTTTAATGATGCAATGAGACAAGATGCAAATCATGAATGGGACAACACTTAAGCTGTGGGGTTATGAAAGATTACATAATTCTGTGTAAACTACCCATCAACTTACCGCAGGAGAGGACCAGGTTCCACAAGAGAGAGCAAATGTCACTAGGGGTTCTGACAGTTCCAGTCCATACATGCTTCTTGCTGTCATTTCATGATTTTTTTGTTTCGTTAACATCTGTTTGAAATTTAGTGGTTAAATTAACTCTTCATTTTAATCCATAGAGAAGCTAGAGTTGAAATGGACAAGACTTACAAATCTCCTGTGATAAGGAAGTCTTAAAATGAAATGCTCTATGGTTGTTGCACTTAGCAAATGTCCACCAACATTTATTGTTGCCTGAGTAACAAGAATACAACATGAATTATTGAGAGCGCACTAATGCTATGTTATACTCAACTGGAAGAACAAGCACAATACATAAGGAAAAAAAAAAAACTACTATAGTAGTCCATACCTTCCGCATAAGTGCAACGATCATTTCAGGACTCTCTGGTATGCCATTCTCTATGAACGCCTGAAGCAAAGTAGAACTATAATAACATCATTTATTATGGTCTGAGAAGGTAATTAAGTTTACCACTTATGATTATTGAGGAAAGATATAATAAATTATGTAGAAAAACAAAATCTTTTAGTTACAGATTATACTAAATGTTATTGTAATGTACATAACTGACATACATTCATCATACACGAGTTGTAGATGTTGATCCAGAATGCAAGCTTCTCCTGATGATTGAGGCTTTCTAAGTTGACAGAGGCTAGTTTCCTAAAAAGAAGTCTGCAAATTTTCCAAAATCAAAACACTTTAACTTCTAATTAACACAAGTAATAACAAATTACTGTCACGGACATGCAAATAGTATTTGAATTTAAATAGAATAATGTTACATACTTCAACCGATGCAGTAAAAACAAAGTATTTGCAGTTCGTTTTGGATTGAAAGATTTAGCATCAATTGCACATAATTGCTTGTATGGACCAATATCCCTCTTCCCAAATTCCAAACAGATGCCATATGGATCCCCAAACTCTGTTCCTTCATCACACTTTCGAGGTTTTAGATCCCACAAGGGTGGAATGTCACATGCAGAACCTGGATTCTTCACAGCACTCATTCTCAAGAGTATGTTTGATAAGAACTTTAGAATATTTTCTGAAATTGTATTTGGACTATCAGCTTCAGGTGAATTTTTATGTGGACTATGATTTCCTACATCTGCAATTTGCTGGTTGTTCACCCTTGGTTCTTGCTGCACATTGTGAAAGCACACATTCATTGACTTAAAAAAAGAATTCTTCAATTTTCACCTGCTAGCCATATCACACAACTGAAAAGTATTTCTACATGACATGACGCACCTTCCTTTTTGGATGATCCAACCTTTTCTGCAATGATTTATTGTCAAGTTTTTTAATTGGAGTTTTGTTCATTTGGTTGGAGGATTGCTGCCTGCTCTTGGAAGCATGAGTACGGGATCGATTCTCTTTCCCTTGTCTATCCTCTGGCAAGCCAAAAACAATACGCGCAAGCCATGAGGAAGAGACTAACTCTCTTTTTGGCACAAACTGAACTTCAAGAAATGCCGGCTCAAATCTAAAACAGCAATTATTAAGATAAACAAATGAAACATAATGATGGAGATTCTTACCAGTGAGTGTTGTGGTAGGCGTAGTTTCAGATGTTGCTGTTGAACTACCAGCTGTTTGGGAAAGAGACTTCAATTTATCCAACTTGGGACTATCCATTGTTGGGTTTGATATGTTTGACGGAGCTGAAACTGATTGTTCCAGTTTCCTCATAGAAGATGACATGTAGACAGCTTCCTGGTACAAATCCTGTCTGAAATGCACAACCTGCTCTTCAAGCCTAACGATTTCCTCTTCCAGAACTGCCACTTCAGCCAGAAGGGCTAGTATCTATATTTTTAGCATCAAATTGAACACTCAAATTTCATGTCTAATCGCTTTCAAACTTAGCAACCAACAAAAAGGACTTGAGAGAAATTCATATACTAACATAGGGAGGGAGATACGGAGGAAGACGAGGCAAAGCTCCTAAAGGTCTGTTGAAAGTCCTCGCCAATGCCCTATGAATGTTCTCCTCATGCCTAAGCTTCTTCTTCAACCTATCCACCTGAAAAGTTGGAGAATTCAGCTCAGTTGCGAGCTATAATAGACCATAAAGTCATACCCCAAATAAGGACAACGAAAGAAACAGTGCCATTGCATTACATCTTGTTGCAAAGCCAATTTTCTTTCTCTGCTAGAGGCTTTTCTACTTTTATTTGCATTTCTCAAGCTTGCCTGCATCATCTACCTTCTCAAACAAAGCAAAACTAGTTAGAATCCATCAAAGAAAAAAAATATATAGTACAAGAAAAAGTATCAAATCAAATCCAAGAAGCTAAACAAATGGGGAAACAATGGAATTTAGAATCAATAACTAATCATGGATTATGAAACAATTTTTTTTCTTTTTTCTTAACACACCCTCTTTAATCCCATAAACTAATATGTGTCATACTTGTCTTATCTTATTGCAATATGCCGACTTTTCAGAATTTTTGGGATCTTTCTACAGCGTATGCTCATTGAAACTGAAGCCAAAGTTCGTGATGAAAGCTGATACGCTCCACAAATATTTTAATAATAAAAATAATGAACTCGGGCTATTACTGCACAAACTGTTTTTCAAACACACAAACGACATGAATGTACCCGCTTCTGACTTCTGACTATACCAAACTCGAATTACTTTTTCATGTGCCATTGAATTGGAATTGGAGCTTTCTTAGTCCTAACCCTTCTTCCGTTCATGTTCTCAAGCTATGCTAAAAATCTGAAACTACCACTCATACCCAATAGTCAAATTTCATAGACAAATTCCACAGGTACTAGCAGGATCAACTTTGAAGGAATACAAATTCATTGATGCCGTGATCAATTGCTTCGGGTAACAGAAGATCAAACCTTTTATTTCTTATCTTGGCATTAAGAGAATCAGCTCAGTGATCCAGAACGAGACTGAAACAACTTGACAATAAATGAAGCACTAACAGAAGATATCAAACACATCAATTCACCACAGCACAACGAATATAATGAATACAAATAGTCAAATACTAAATGCGGTGGACAGAAGAAGAATAAGATGGATGGTGGTAGAGAAGAGTGTTCCACCGCTTGAGATAAAAAGAATATTATATTGAAGTGTGGTTTGTGTGGTGGTGGGGGACAGACAGAGAAAAATAGAAAGCGTGTGAGAGGGATGAATCATGTAGGTACTAGTAACTTGGAGTTTCGTTATGGTGAATGGAAGTTGAAAGAGATGGCAGGTTGTGCGAAAAAGACTACAGAGAATAGAGATGGATAGAAGAGCTTCCAATTCCAACCTGGTCCTGGATGTAGAATAAGACACAGCTAGATTCTCAGATTCAATAATCAATATCATGGAAGCCTCCAATCTAAGCTTATGTCATCATGAACCGACATGCATATTTCCCATTCTTAAATTTTTAACTTCAAAGTCTCTGTGTTTTAACTAATAACTATTCACCTTAACACATTATTATGGTGAGCCTGTGTGTAATTTGTGTACTGAAAGTAATGATTATCCTTCTGTTATACATCATTAAAAGGGAGATTTTGGTGGGGATTGGTTATGTTTACGGTGAATGATGTGTTGTAGTTTATTTATTAAATAAATAAGTATATGGGGTGGTGTTTTTTCAGGCAAAAGCTGCATAAATCACATGCGTTGCCAAGTAAAGAATTTTGTTTCTCATTTGAAGAAAGATTTTGGATCCAATTTGAACTATAGGGCATTCTAATTCTAAGAGTTACGGGACTATCATTTAGTTTTCGCTTTTTTTTGTGTGTTTGGTATGAACAAAATAAAATGTGGTAATGGGTATATTGTAGGTTGTGGAAATGAAGAATTTAGGTGAAGATATTCTTATAGATTAAGAGCTCATTTGTTTTACTTTCAGAATTAATTTCTCTCACTATACATGCATTCTGATACGAAATTTTTAATTAAGATTACTTTGAGTACATATTCTAATTATATACTATAATAATAAAGCAGTTCATTTGAAAATGTTTATATTATATCGGTACATGTTTACAAAATAATTGCATTTGTAAATATATTAAAATAATATATCAATTAGATAATTTAAATATTTTTATTAAAATATCACATATTTTCTTACAAGATAAAATAATAAGATGTTTTTTAAATAATTAAAAGAATTAATGTAATAATATAAAGGAGGTGGATGTGATGTTTTTCAAATAATCATAAGGTTAACACATGTATAAAAAAAATAAGAAAAAATCATGTAATTTTATAAAATTTTAAAAATAATTAATGCAATTTACTATTTATTATTATAAATTAAAAACATTTACTTCAACTTGTAGTCAATACTGGATCGGTGTTAATTAACAACTGGCAACCTTGTCTTAGTTGTTCACTTATTCTTGTCATTATCAACATCCCTTTCTTATGGATAGTTATCCTTTCTATTTATTTATTTATGCAAATAGGAGAAAGATAAACTGTAACTGTACACACTCTCTCGTCATAGGTTTTATTTTAATCCAAATTTTCGTTTAAGTTGACATAAAATCAGTATTAAATGAAAAAACTCAGCTGAACTGTTTAAAATATAACTGTTTTTATATATAACTAAAATCATGTTGGTTTCTACCTCAAAATAAAAAATGTCATATTGGATTCACAGAGCCAGTGGGGCAGAAAAAAGTGTTGGTTGACTAAAGAGAAAAAGAACTTAAAATTAGATTAAAAAAAGGGAAAATCAATAATTTTTTTCTTCTTTTTTATCATTTATTTCAAATTTTATAAATTTCTCTTTGTTTCTTTATTTTATCTCTTCCCGTCAAAATAAAAAGATAAATGATGGTATAATAGAAAATATATATATACACAAAGAAGAATTAAATGAGATCGATGTTATTTACATTAGTTGATAAATTATTTAATAATTTTTAATTATATATTTTTTAAAATTTATCATTAAATTAAAAATTTATTTCATATTCATCATATTTATTAAATATTATATTAATAAAAAATAATTTGATAATTTATTTATATACATT
>JAMLFT010009824.1:0-12383 GCA_026544285.1 Pachyrhizus erosus
AAACTGGTCATAACTTATTTCTATGTTTCAATTATTTATTATTTTTTTAATAGTTATATATTCATTCAATTAAAATATTTTATTTTTATTTTCTCTTATGATATAATAATTAACTAGTAATATCTCAGTTTTAATTAACTATAAATATTTCTTTAAAAAAATCTCATTATTTTATAATTACAGTTTTAAACTTAGCAAAATAAAATAATAATTATTTTGGATTCAGCAAAATATAGATACATATATATTTTATTATTTATTATTTATTATTTATTAATTTTTTTATAAAATGTGTAAATTTCTATGTCAGCGTATCCTTTCCATCGTTGCCTCCACCACCGCGCATATCTTCTTTGCCACTACACCGATGATTCTATCCACAGATCTCATAGTACCATCATCAGCAAAAAGTGTCTCTTATTCATATAAAATATATTGCCTCAAACCCCCAAAGGTCTTGATCTGGTTGTCGATTTCCAAATGTTGCACAACTTGCGTCATCTGAATATGGTGCTAGAGTCTTTTGATTGCTTTCAACTATTTGACAATTATCACATCTAAATGTTTAACGATGAATTCCATTAATCAGTGCTTTTAATTATCATCGTAGAGTTTGTAGAGAACATAATCGAAAGGGGTCTTGATCCGTTACGTTCCAGTTCGAGTAGATTAGAACTAGTTTTAATCCGCGAGGTCTCGCGAGATTAACAAATATTTTTAATTTACACACATACATAAAAAAGAATATATGAGCAAAATTAATTCTATAACTCAGCCAGAGAGAAATATTAAAAAAAATCGATTCCTTGAAAATTCAAGGAAAAAACAAGGACGTAGATATACACATAGATAAGAAATTATATAATTGTAAGGCATAATATACTAATATCATATTATGAGCAAGTCTAAGGAATTAAATTAACAAAAATAAAATTATCACACTTGAAAAAAGGAATTATGAAGAAGAATGGAACTCCTCCTACCTTGCAGATGTTTCTCAAACAAGTTCATAGATATTGAATTGGGGGTGATACTCTTTCCTTCTTCCTTTATGATTAAGGCAAAAGTCAAAAATTATCTAAAAGACAAACCAAAAGATTTGACAACCTTCTTAAAAGGTTTGTGACTCTATCCCTTATTATTATTAATAACATTGTTATTTTACTATTATTATTATTATTTATTTTTAAAACAGGATGTTACAAATAATATTATGATAAATATTTAAAACAAGATGAATATATTTAAAATAATAATAATAATTTAAGTTGAAAGAAAGTTAAAATAATAATAAACGCATCCATATCTAGTTTATTTGCATAACTCTATTTTATAAGAAATTGTACCAACTTGTTGTATAAATGATGCAACAAGTACTACCAACTTAGTGTATGAATGCAATTTCTTATATGATATTGCTTCCCTGAAAAGACAGATAAACTAATCGACCGGAACAAATCTGAAGGCATCTTTTCCTCTGAATTAGGCCTTGACAGTGAGGCTTGAATATCAGACACACAAGTGGTCAAGGCTAGTGAAGAAACCATGCTGGTGCTGTCTTACATAAATGGGACTAGCTAGAAAATATTTAAAATCTTTTAATGCCCTATTTTGTTAAAAAGAAATGTTGGTCTTATGTGTTATAGGTAAATATAAATAGTTTAATTTTAATGTGTTATTAATGTAAATAGTACATGAATTGAAAGTATAAATTATTTTTTATCTAGTATTATCCAATAATAAATTGTTATATATAATAAATCTATTAAATTTTATAATAATTATTTTAAAAATCATATCAATTAATAATGATTTCTACTTAAGTAGTGTAAATCATTTATATTAACAATACATAGAAATTAAAATTTTATTTTTATACCAGTTAACTAATTAAAAATTATTCAAGATATAACATTTAAAATAATTATAATAAAAATTAATAATTTTATTATATGTAATAATTTATAATTAGATAATAGTATAAAAAATATTTATATTATTAATATATTTTAATTAAATTTATATACAAATGCACAATAATTTTTTTTTTTTTTTTTGCGTCTATATGCTTCTTTAGCATAAATTCAATTTAGGCCACATTCATTTGCCATCTATTAAAGAACAAGTACAAAACAAGGTAAATCCAAAATAAAAGTCCGGGGGGAATTTTTAGATCATTAAAGTGCTTATTGTGTAAATGAGCAATCATTCTTGTTAGAGATTTCACATCAAATAATATATACAAGTCAATGATAACTCTAATCTTATAAACTACCTTTTTTAAAATTGAATTAGATCTACGTCTTACAGTTCTAAGAAATCTCACAAATGTAACTCATTGAATAAATTATTAGTCCCTGATACTGAAAAGGATTAATATGTCATTAATAACATGTATATTTCGTGTAGAAACAGCTATCACTTATATACTAGCTTCATGGTAACCTCAACTAATACGTACGTTAAGTAAACTAGTGGAACTGCCACCTTTTGTCCCTCTTAATTACCCAGCATAATATATTATCAGAAGTTTTTTTCTATGAAATTTCATCTTTAAGATCCATAGTAAAACCCAAAGATATAGACAAATGAAGACAGAAATTCTGGAAGTACTTCTGCTAAATGCTAAAGGCATTAGACACACAAGCCTTGTTGGTATCTTTTCTTTATTTTCACGTTAGCATGCCAATCTCAATGAATCCAAAACTTTAAATTTTATTTCCATTTTTATTTCTCAGAAAATTATATACTTTTTGTTAATTTCTTTGAACCAACCATTACAGGAACACCTTGCTACTATGTGGTTATTGAGTGCGGGACTCAGACTCAAAGAAGCAAAGTTTCATCAGGTGCAAGTGCATGCTCCTATAAGAAAGAAATTATTATATCTACTGAGACTAAATTATTATATTGACATAAATAGTTGAATTTTTTTTAATTTAAGTAAAAAAGTTAATATAATATAATTATGTATCATATGAAAATTGATCGTTACGAATTTTTGTGCGACACATTGCAGAATTTTTTAATTTATGAGAAAGAGTTAATACAACTTAACTACTGTCACGTAAAAATGGTTGGGATCATGTGACGTTTGAATTGACATCCTCTCTTTCTATTGTTTTTATGTTGATTCTACTAACTTAGTGAGTGAGTTTCTATATGCGATGCAGGAAAGCATGAGAAGCCTTGCTGGAATGAGAAATTCATATTTGATTTCTCACCGTTTGATTGCAAAAATTCAACCCATCTTTGGTGTAGAATCATGGACACAGAAATCTTCACAAATGGTGGATTTGTTGGTGAGCCAGGTAATTCCTTTCTCCACAGTCTTTTCCCCTTTCTACTTATTTTGATGTCTACAAAATAAGGTCAGAAAGGAACCTTTAGAAGTGCCACAGTATACTTTAACAAAGTTTAATAATTTTAGGAGTTTATTTTTCATATTCTGTCAATATAACTTTTCTTAGTTATTAATCAATTTTAAACAAATGTTATAATTTTTAAACTAATTAATGTCAATAATCTTATCGTGTATAATAATTTATGATTTGATAACAGTATAAAAAACTTTTACATTATAAGTGTATTTAATTTTTTTTGTTTTTTTATTCATATACTTATTTAAAAATTATTAATTAAGATTATCCATAATATAAAATTTAAATTAGTTGATTGGTAAAACTGTATATACTAAAATAGTTTTCTCAAGATGGGATTTTTCTATAAAAGGATTGATTTATATGTTTTGCATGATTTCTTTTCTCTTGAAGCAGGATTTACATAGGTGGAATAATCTATGAAGGAAATGAGCACATAATGTGGTCTTGAAGATGACACTTACAAAGGACAGATAAAGATTGGATTTTAAATTCGTTGCAAATATAAGGTTGGTCTTTTCTTGCGCGTGGGAATTAATTATCTAATAAATGTTAATCTCAATTAGTGTTTGTTAGCAGAAAGAAAAGTACATAATGGGGAAACATGATCCATTCGTCGCTTATGAGAAGAAAGAACCACGCAATTCAATTTGTGGATGCATTTGGAGAATATCATGGTAGAAAATTTTGCTTTTCTATCATAAGAAAAGTTAGAAAGACATACAGAACAGGAATTAAGACTATCATTTTAATGGATAATTAATTGGACAAGAAAATAAAAAGTTTGAGTACTGTTATTTCTGTCTTTCTTTTTCTAAATCAAGAGTGAGAAACAGGTTTATAGACTTATCACTCTATAAATTATATTGTGCATATTTTATGATTTTGTTACAATTACAGCTCCGATGGACTTCGAGTTAAAACATTGAGTAAATTTGTAAATGAGATTATATTATATTTAGTTTTAGTTATCTTAAATGTTTTTATTGATATTAGTTTTCATAAATTTATTTATTTTTAAATAATTTCCATTATTACTTATCATTGATGTTGTATTATACATTACTTCAAAATAGTAACTGACATGATATAATTAGATGTATATTAGGTCACTATTAAGTGATGATAGAAATCCTTTTAAAAAAATTAATATTTCTAAGAATTAAAATTAACAATTTTTTTTGGAGAGACTAAAATTAATTTAATCATTTATAGGAAGTAAAATAGATTTAAGCCTAAGAACTTTAGCTTTAGAACATTTTCAGCACTCTTGATGAAGTTATGCACATCAAAATTTGGTTAAATTGAACAACTATAAAAATGTAATTTTATAGTTATATTTTCTTATCTTTAAAAAATGTTATATGTTAAACAAAGTCGTGAAATGAAATATTAATTATAATTTATAAATTATATAAACTAAATTCAATAAGAACTTTCAACTTAATAATTAAATTGATAAAAGTACCATGTATAAAATTAAGACAAAAACATAGAAGAAAGGCAAAACTCATTTTTAAAACAAATGCCCACCCATATAAAAAAATACATAATAATAACTGCCCTTACGTGCATTTTATTTTGAATTAATTTGACTTCTATTTTTAAGGAAGGAAAGAACAACCATATATTTGTTTAGGTCTTTGGCATAACGAACCTCATGACAGACTTTATCTTGAGAAATAAGCTGCACGTCTTTCCCTCAAAGTAACAAATTAAGACTTATCAATAAAATTAATTTATTGTTCATATATGTGCCTTTCTAACTTACCTGATTCAACTAGGCCAGCTACTCACTAGTCAGTTGAATTAAATTTTCCACCAGCAAAAGAAAATCTGCAATTAGAACCCCATTTCTAAATCTTCTTTAAAAACTTAAATAGGTTTAATTTTCCTTTATAGGAATTAGATATGGGCAAAATTGGGTTTGATGTCTTAATGGATATAATACTTTATTTTCAGGAAAGGTGCGGAATATAATGAAAGTGATGTCTTCATGTCCTCAGTAGTTGACCTCATAATTTATAACTACTTGAGAAAAACAATAATATTAAAATTGTTAAGATAAACAAGAATCATTGATTCATGTGTAAATTCAGCATCTTATTTATTTTTCATATGGTTCACATGCAACCTTATCAATATTGACCAAATATGATCAAAACTGTTTCCGTGAACCATAAATTCTAGTTCAAACATCATATTATATAAAAAAATCGACATCTTTTGACCTTTATTAACTAAGGAAGAAGTGAAAAGAATCTTGGATGGTAAATTTCATACGATGAAAAAACATCATCCTATGTAGTATTTAGTAACTTCAGACTAAAGTAGCAGCTGGTTTTGTGCTTTGGGTGGGTGATTTCATGATCAAGTACATGTATCTTATTTTTCATTTAAAAAAAAAAAAGCAAATATTGTCACAAAATCTTGTTACAAAAACTTGTACGTTGAATTAATTTATATCGTTTTTTGTATTATCTGTCATTCGGTCTAAAGTTATACAAAAATTACAATTATTAGTATAATTTATCTTTTTTCATTTAAGTATGTCAGTTCTGTACTTACAATCATGGATAGACATAGTATCACACAACCACTCCAATCAAAGACTTCAATCTCTAACTCCTTTTCCATCTACGACAACCTTGCACGTATTGTTGTATTCTTCTCCAGCACATGATTTTAGCCATTTCTGCAACTGAGTTTTCATTTTATAAGGAAACCTTTCTTCTTCTTCTTTTTGGCATGAATAGTCTTCAGGGGAGAAAATAAAGGCACAAATGCAAGGACGGAACTATTTCAAATGAAGCTTATTTAGCTTGCCATTGTTCAAATTCAAACCAAAAACAATAAAAAGGTAACATAGAAAACAATGCTGGATACTGTTGCTTTTTCATTTTTATTTATAAACGTTTGTCTTCGGAGTTTGAAAACTTCAGTTTTTTTCACCTTCAGGATAAAAGAATGCTTTGTTACAACCTTTTTCTGTGAATTACTTCGGGTCTCAATAGCAGCAACATTCTTCGGAAGCTTTTGCATTTTTGTTAAGGGAGGACAAGAGCATCCCAGTTTTCTGCCTTTTTCTTTTGATCTGTCCTTTTTATTTGTTTTCCTTTTTTATTTTCCAGTTCCATAGTTTCAATTTCAATAATGTAACTGTTCATTTTAAGCTGGGTAGTGGGATCCCACTTTGATATCATAGTAAGTGACTATGTTCCCAGATGATCATGGAGTACTAGTGTACTACTGAGTGCTGACATTTAGAGCCCACAAACCCTATTTGTGACTGAACTTCCATGATTATATGTGCAGGTGTTAAGGAAATTGACCTTAGGTTGTTTGTCTTATTGAGTTTAGATGGGTAATTCATCCAACTTTGATGAAAACTCTGATGTGGGCTACCAACCTTCACCTTCTTCTGTGGATCAAAATGATCATTCAATCACTGAAACTGTTGGATTCTCTCCATTCAGTGGCGAATCCTTTGCGTATTGCCGGTCTAATTCAGAGGTCTCAAACTTCTCTGAGCCTATTGATGACAATAGCTTTGCAAGTAAACCTTCACCTTCTCTATGGACACCTGTGGAACATGGAGCTTGTCAAGCTGCTCTTTCAAGGTTAGGAATGAAGCAGCACAGGCACTCACTGGATGATAAATCTGATGACCTTGATCTCTTGGAGTCAGGTTGGTTTGCACTCAGCCTGTGAATTTTTCCTGTGTGAAAAAGTGCAGTTATATAGAAACTAACTCAATTTTGCGGGGATTTATAGAGTTTGATATGATGAAGGAAAAATTTGCAAAGCTTCTATTGGGGGAGGACATGTCTGGTGGTGGGAAAGGTGTCTGCACTGCAGTTACAATATCAAATTTAATTACCAATGTCTATGGTAATTTTTTTAATAGTAGCAATAGGCCAACAGCATATTCCAATAAGAATATGGCTATGGTTTAACTTATTTGGATTGGGAATTTGCAGCAACTGTTTTTGGACAAAATTTGAAGTTGGAGCCTCTAAAGCCTGAGAAGAAGGCTATATGTGGAAAAGAGAAATTAATTGTCTTCTATCTGTGTGTGATTACATAGTAGAATTTGCCCCAACTGCCCAATATTTAGAAGATGGTACAATTGTGGAGGTGAACTATTACTAAACCCCTTTAAGGTTAATGGAGATTGTTGTGCATTTTATAAGGTGTTTAATGTGTTTTCTGGTGATGTATATCAGATGATGACAAGCAGACCAAGATCAGATATCTATGTCAACCTGCGGGCACTGCAGAAGCTTGACACAATGCTCATAGTAAGGCAAACTTCCATTGCTTCTTGTTTGTGACAACTCTGTTTAATCCAAAGATTTTGTTACTTAAAAACATTTTCTCTATTACAGGAAATATTGGATAGTTTCAAGGATACTGAATTTTGGTACGTAGAGCAAGGGAGCATATCATTTAGAAGGATTGTTCAGAGGAAAGATGAGAAATGGTGGCTGCCAGTTCCTTGTGTCCACCCTGGGGGCCTCTCTGATAAGTCAAGGAAGCATTTGAATGAGAAAAGAGACTGTGCTAATCAAATTCATAAAGCAGCCATGGCAATAAATAGCAGTGTTCTTGCAGAGATGGATATCCCAGAAACATATATGGCAAATCTTCCCAAGGTTAGTCCTCATATCCAACTGTTGTTATAAAAGGCTATTTTGTTTCTCAAAGTTCAGTCTACTGTACAATCCAAGGAATGAGTCCGCACAACTGAAAATATTTTATGTGATTCAGGGTTACACCGAATTCCTGAGAGCAAGATAGTAAAAGCTGAGTCTGGTAGAGAAAAGGATGGTATAACTTCGTTGTTTGATGTATGATACCAGTAACATGTAAATCCAATGAAATTTTCTATTAGTCATATGCTTATCCACTTGAAATTAATCACAAAAAGAATTAAGAATGATGAAGTCAGTGCAGGAGAATAAGTGTTTTACACGAAAGTGAACCCAAGAGTGATCATTACTACAATTTGGTTGCATAAAATGCATTGAGTAGTATGTTTACATTTTTTTTTTTTGTCAAAATGATCAAGCACATGTTTGTTTACTGTATCTTTTTTTTTTTCAATTTTCTAAAATTTTATCTGACTTATTTTTCTCTTTTCTAACATTAGAGTGGAAGAACAAGTCTAGGGGACACAATTTACCGCTATGTGTATTCTGCAGACAAGTTCTCACCTGATCACCTTCTTGATTGTCTCAAAATAAGTTATGAACATGAACCACTTGAGTTCGCAGATAAGGTTGAGTCTTCAACATTCACTTGGAGGCAAAAAACATGTTTGAGCCATTCAAAAACATCGTGGAACAAAGTTAAGGATCTCATGGCTGACACAGACCGAGGTGACAAAAACTACGTCTTAGCTGAGAGAGCTGGGACTTTGTTGTTTTGCTTGAAGCAAAGATATCCTGAACTTTCACAAACATCATTGGACACATGCAAGATTCAATACAACCGGGTAAGTTTAGCCGTGTACAAATTCATATCATATGCAACAATCAAGTTGGAAAATACTAGAAAGACATTACATGGTCATTTTTAAAAATGAAGAACATTTTAGGACACCATGATATGGATATATATTATGGACTAGCAGATATCTAGATTGTGAACTTATGGACTAAGAATGAATATTGTCTTCTCAGGACGTAGGAAAAGCAATATCAGAAAGCTACTCAAGAGTCTTAGAAGGCTTAGCATTCAACTTTGTAGCTTGGATTGAAGATGTTCTTCATGCAGATAAATCAATGAGGAACCAAAATGTATAGAAATCACAACTGGGTTGTACATTATCACCCTAACATTGGTGCTCTTCCATTCAGCATTCTTTTAAGCCATAGCTTTAGGAAAAGCTAATAGATGTTTGTACTTTGTACTGAAAGTTGTTCGGTTGCATCTGTATGACAAGTAGTTGTTAACTAGCTGTGTCATAGAAAAAGTTTTCACATTCAGTTGAAGGATTAAGCATAATATATGTATAATCTTCTTCAGAAAATAAAAGAAAACTAAGAAGTCACATCAGTGTAAAGTGTAATTGCCTAATTTTGAGTCTAACTAATTCTCTATCAGAAGTGGGAGGAACTGAAATTATACACAATAGTATTAATCGAGTGTACATCTTTCAATAACCTTTGTGCTATAAGCTTGACAACTAAACAACACAACACGATTTGAAGGTTCACGCTTCACAAATGTCACCTCCATAAAAAAAATATCTGTAGCTCAAAACGACAAGAAACAAAAATCATACCAAGTAGTTATTCGTTCTAAGATTAATTCATCCAAAGTTCAATCAAACCGAGACAGTAAATCATTCTAAATGACAGTGTAAATGTTAACTTTCAACCAAGGTTTTGAAAATCAGTTTGCGACCACAATTATAGCTGCAATGTCAATTTTTAAAGTGTATGTGACTACAGCATGGCATCATTCACATTTATCCACATTTTTTTTTATAATATCAATGATAAGACGAGAGTTAAAATTTTGCTTTGGACAAAAAATGCACAAACCTCTTTGATGATTGTCTTTACAAGTTATAAGCTAGTCAAACTATGACAATGAAAGTCAACTATCACAACTAGTAGAACATTAGAATAAGGTCTAATGGTGCTGTTTATTTGTACTTATTTTCTTTTAAAAATCCCAATATTTTATTTCAACTTGACTTATAAAAGAACTCTACAAGATATGTTTTATTTGAAGTTTATTCATACCAAATGGAGGTTAGTTTATTTTCTTTTTTTCAAAAATAAATATAGAAGAAATAAACGTGAAATATTTTTTGAAAAATTATTGATAGGTAACAAATTAAACTGATAACTTTTCTTAAATGTTTTTAGTTTAATTATCAATGTAAAAAGAATTACATTATTATTATTATTATTATTATTATTGGGAAGTTAATTTATTTATAATATATTTTTACATATTTAAATAATATTTTTCATATTAAATTAAATCAGAGTAATACAACAGTATTACATATAGTGTATTAATATTTAGTTAAGTAAAATATGTTTTAACTATCAATATTAAGATTCAGTTATTAAAATATATAGAACTGCTAAAATATTGCATGTTTGAGTTTGGGACCAGTTCTTATAAAATCTTAAGCTATTAGGCAGAGACCCAGAAATAGTATTATGTCCCTAACATGCCTGGAAAAGCTTGTTCTGACTAAAAAATCTGTTCTGTTATGCCATAGTTATCTTTATCTATTATAGCTGAACGGTGCATTGCAAGGCCACTATTCTTTCTTGATTGTGTCCGGTTCTTTCTTTGTGGTTGTCATGGCTACTATCATACCAACAAACATTTAAAATTGAAGAAGTTGCAGAAGGTGACTGATAAAAGGGGTTAAAAAGTTCCCACTTGTCCCCCTTTCATTTTGTTCTCTGTTTTCTGTCCCTATGACCTTTGATTAATAATGAATTTCTTTAATTTTGAGTAGTTTATTTATATTTGAGCATGAACATTTATCTATGAATATAGTATATAGATATAGATTGTTTAACTTTCATCTAGATTTCTCAATAACGTTCATCCATCTATATGGGATTGATAACTGTGCTTTGTGCAGATTTAAATAGATGGACCATTCCATCTATATTGTGATAAAGTTGAAGGTCAGAATTCTAGTCAATTTGTAGTTGATGTTTCTGTTCAACGTATTTGATTTGATGTCTTTGTGATACCATGAAGTATTAAATCATGCTGAATTTTGCAGGAGTACGCATTCCAAAGGAGGAATACTTGAAATCGAAACAGAAAGTAGAAGAGAAAACCTAGGTATTTTGCACACTGCACCATTTTTGTAGTACTAGTGTATTGTTTCTAGATGTACCTTTTTGTTTACTTCCTGTGTGTAATTGGCTGCATATGATCTATGTGTAGAAACTAGTAAAAAGAAAGTATGATTCTGACGATCCAATTTTTGTTTGTACATAATGAGTGGTAAAAAGATACTTGCTTAGTTTTATTTTATTCAGTTGTGGATATTTTTCTGGAGGACTATCTACAAATTGAAAGATGATGTGATTGACTTAGTAATGTGCAGTATTGCATATGCTAATTTTGTCAAGCGTAATTGCATAGTTGGTTTTGTAAGGATTACATAATGTAACCATGAAAAGTAAAGATTAGGATTTAGGATGTTTGTCGACTTGCTAGAACAGAGAAATGGTAACGGTCGAATCGTATTCAAGACAGTAGATTTATTATTATAGAGTGAGTTATCTAAATTTTTGCCATAAGTTATTTGTTCCATACCAATATATATTAACTAAAATATATTGTTGGTGCTTTTAAAGGATATTATTGCTACTAATATTACATCAAGAGGACAAGCAACCATCTCATGTTTGTTGCTGTCGTTTTGTCCCTATGTTGTAATTGAAGTTGAATGTTACTTCTATAAGATGTTAGAACATTTATGTTCTTCATGTTTTCCTATGAAAGCTGGCAAGCTGAATTCTTAGCTATCTTTGTGATTTTCAGGAAATAGAAATAGAATGGGGCAAGGGCTTAGCTCAAAAGCGTGAAGCTGAGGCTAGGCTGAAGGAACTAGAACTCGAGAAAGAGAAGCCTTTTACACGGACCAGGTATATATAAAGTACTTAGAAACATGGCTTCTAGATTGTTCTAAATTTGTTATCATGGTATCGTTGCAACCTATGGTACACAAACACAATATGTACAGTGAGTCGGTGACAATTATTCTTAAAAATATAATAATGATGTGTTATGTGTAGTCTAGGCAGCGTAGGTTGGGCGACAATTCCAAGCTTCTTCGAAGCTTTTGGAAGAGCTTCCATGGTGGTTTGAAGAAGACGACTCATGTTGGAAAGGGATAATACTATTTTATTTTAGTAAGTTTCTAGCGATTGGCCTAGCAGTCTCACTAGTCACTCCTCACTCCTCTATTCCTCTCAGTGCCTAAGGGGGCAGGTTCGATTCCCAGCC
>JAMLFT010009825.1:0-12382 GCA_026544285.1 Pachyrhizus erosus
GCTCTTCCGATCTAAAATTATTTTTTTTTAAAAAAAAAAAAGCATAATCAAACCGGTTCTAAATCATTATGAATTTTAATATGCTTCATATTTTTTAAGATAACATATGCTAAAGTAAAAAATATAATTAATTATTTATTTCAATTTTAAAATGATTATATTAAGCATGCTACTATATATTTTAAAAACTAATAATTTTATTTAAGTACATATTTTTTTTAAAATAATAAGAACAAATATAAAAATATATAATTTAAAAGAACCATACATTATACGAATTTAAAATCTAATGTTAGTAAAAAAAAATTAAATACATAATTCTCTTTTAAAAAAAATTAAATGTTTATTTTACTCCTCACTTACCTTACCCTTGGATCGCTGTGGACAAAGTAATTGGATATGATTTCTTTACACAAATTCACATTTAATAGCTTAATCGCCCCAATTAACGTCTATTGAAGCACTGCCTGCTGCATGTTTGAGGAAAGATTGTTGTCAAAATAATTGTCTTTTAGAAAATAAAATATAATAATTATTCTTTAGAAGAAAATAAAATAATTATTCTTTAGAAGAAAAAAAAAAATTACTCCGATCGATCATGTAGATACCTTACCTTTTGTCTTTTAGAAAAAATAATCGTTCTTTGATGAGACCTGTCCCAAGTTTTCAACCCTCTATTGCTTATTTTATAGTGTGAAATTCTCCACTTTCTTTTCCATCACTACTACGTTTCAATTCAAGGCCTACATTTCAATTGTGTCAGCTGCTACGTTTGTCAATTATGGCAGCTACATTTCAGAATTTGCCACTCTCTCAGTTTATGACTCATTCCTATTTTTTTATTTTTATTAGTATAAATTATGTCAACGTAACCATGCACGCCTTTTCTCTACAAATATACCATAATAAAGTTGCTTTACATCCTTTAAATGGAAAGTTAATGCAGCTGCTTTGAAATATTTTTTCTTTTTAGTGCCTCTTATGTAACTGTTTTTTTTATTTTTTTACAAAAATAATAGTTTTAAAATATTCTTTCCGAACATAATTAAAACTTAAAAATATTGATCCAAATGCCCATTAAATTAGTTAAAAACTACGTCCAAAACTGTGATAACATGTTGCCGCATGTTACCTCGGAGTAAATTTAAACCTTTCTTTTTATTTTCTTTTCTTGTCAGGAAACAAGGAGTTAACATCTGTTTGTTTCATTACCAAAATTAATTTTCATGTCATAATAGACATTTTAATGTATAATTTATAAGGGAAATTGATTTAAACATGCATTTTAATTATATTTAACAGTTTACAAAATATATTATTGGACATGAGAGTAACTAACTTGAAGATGCATTTACATCAAGTAGATATGAAACTAAACAAACACTTGCTAATTCAGCTCGACTTTTCAACAAGAGAAACACTCCTTATCTAAACTGATGAAAGTATCAAGAGGCTAGTGATAAACAGGAAAGTGACAGGCACAAGAGATGAATTAAGAATCATGACTTTGGAGCCTCTCAACGACTTGACTCATGCTAGGTCTCACATCTTTCTCTTCCTCTACACATTCCAAAGCCACTGTTGCCAATATCTCCATCTGCTTCAAGTCATAATCTGATTCCAAAGTGGGGTCAACAACTTGTTTCACCCAACATGCCCCTTCTGGTGCTTTCCTCCTTCTCTCTCTCACCCATGTTGCCAACCTCTCATTATGCGACTCGGCTCCTAATTCTGTGACTTGGACACCTGTCATTGGACTCCTCCCAGTTATCATCTCCAACACAACAATTCCATAGCTATAAACATCCACTTTAGAAGTGATTTGCAAGTTGAAAACCCATTCTGGTGCCATGTAACCCCTTGTCCCTCTTATCCTCGAGAAGCTTGAGTTGTTGGCATTGTTTCTATTCAATGGCTTGGACAAGCCAAAATCAGCCACCTTGGGTTGGTAATCAGAGTCAAGAAGTATGTTCTGAGGCTTTATATCACAATGCAAAATCCACTCCAAGCACTCTTCGTGTAAATAGGCCAAGCCCTTTGCCATTCCCACAGCAATGTTGTACCTCTTACTCCAATCAAGTAAATTTGATGGAAGATTATGAGCCAAAGAGCCATTTTCCATGTACTCATAAACCAACATCCTGTGCTTGCCTTCTACACAATACCCCCACATGCCAATTAAGTTCATGTGGTTAAGCCTTCCAATGATGCTCACTTCAGTGAGGAACTCACTCTCTCCTTGGTCTGCAAATTCGTGTAGCTTTTTTATTGCTGCTACTCGGTTATCTGATAATACACCCTTGTACACTGTCCCTCCAGCACCCCTTCCAATCTCTTCACTGAAACCCTTTGTGGCTTGTTTCAGTTCAGAGTAAGTGTACCTTCTGAACCCCGTGGCTGCTGCAAGAACATACCCTTGCTGGTCTGCACTAGCCAAGTGGTTGCTACTCCTAAATAGAGAAAACCACACCATAAAAATGCACACGACCTCAAATCCTCCCAACCCAATTGCAAACCAGAGCATGAATTTCACCGACCCATTTTCCTTGCCTTTCACATATGGTCTTTCTAGTAGTTTTGCTGCATTTCTCGAACAAACCAAGTCATTATTGTTTTGGAGGCGGTTCTCTTGAACATTATTTTTCGGCAAACGCAAAAAGATTTGTCCTGAGAAACCTGGTGAACGATGCCCATTTAGCAACTGTGTCTTTGGATAACACCAAAAGAGACCATTTTCCACTGCAAAGGTGTACTGAAAGCCCATGCACTCGCACAATCCCAAGCACAACTTCTCACATTGTTTATAAGTATAATTTGAAAAAGATGACCCGTAGTCGTATCCATAAAAGTCAACTTCATCATATGATACAAAGCGATATTCTGTCTTGTTGTCACAAGTTGGTTGAAAATTTGGTTTGCAACCTAAAGTCCAATCTTGACTATCAATCCAACTATACCCTTCAATACACGCACACTTTCTACCAATTGTTTGTTCATAACTGCAAATACTGTTGGGTCCACAAATCCCGTGAATGAAACAAGGTTGAGATTTAAATTGCCCCGTTATTGTCCAATTTTGACCATTCTCTCGACTATAGACACGAACATTGCCATCATGATCAAGGGTCAATCTTCGTTGGAGGAGTAACCCATAGTCAATTGTCTTCTGAATGAAATGATCCGAAGCACCGAATTGGCCCAAGTCATCTAACACTGCAACTCTGCTACTATTGTAGGTGGATCTTCCGTTACCACTGCCAACGTTGTTGCTAACAAGCCAAGGATCTGGCCAGTAAACACTTGAAACTTGAGGACCCTCGTACAGAAGACGGAAAACGTTGTCGTTGTCGAAGAAGAGTTTGTAAAAACCAGAGGAATAGTTGCCCTCACTTCTCGACGAAACAACCTTCGTGAACCTGTCACAATAATCCATTAAGTTGTTACACCATAAAGTTTCGGGTGTGAATTAATTTAGTTTTGAAATTATAAAAATTATTTTTACTGTTGGTGTTGTAATCAAATTAAATTTGGAGTTTTATTCCATATACTACACGATGATATTTAACAGTTTCTTTTATTTTTTTTAAGTATTATCAAGACAAAATTTTAAATATGATTGAAGAACAACACTGTATATACTGTATGTATCTAAGTTTTGTCCAATCATAATTAACAGATACTCCTATTTTAAGTTATTAATGTCCAACTAAAGTAATTAATATCTCACTTGAGTGATGAGAATATCAACGAGTCAGATTACTAATGAATGTATTCATAACAGTTGATTTTCCTATCAAGAATTTATATAGTAAATTATTTACTTTAGAAAAGTATGAATATCATATAAAAAATAAGGAATAAAATAAAAAAATATTAAAATATACTTTAGTTCGGCGCATATGATAGCAGCAGACAAATCTATCAATGCCGACAAATACTTTGAAAGAAATCAACGGTATGATTGTTTAAATTTTTTAAATAAAATAAGTAATTTTTATTTTTTTAATATGTCTGTCTAAATTTGAAAAATAATAATCTTTTATATTTTTTAAGAAGTAACTCTTATTTACTTCTTAAAATTACTTTTCTTAAAATATTTTTTTAAGTTGAAACAAACTGACTCTAAGAATTATGTAAGATAAATTTATTAAAAATAATATTTCTATAATTTTAATAACTAATAAATTAGTCCTTAAAATTAAAGATTGGTCCATGAAATTGATTTGTTAACTTGCTCTCCTATCATCGTCATTTCAATTAATTTAATCTTTAAATTGGACTAACAATTAACTAATTTATTCCCTATCGTTTCGTCGAAATAAAAAAAACCACACTAACATCCTCAAAGTAGAAACAGTAAACTAATCAATATTCAATAATTGATAAAAGAGCAACTTTCGTATAATTTTGAAAAGTAAATTTGACCGTGCATGTAAAAAAATCATACTAACGACCACAAAGTAGAAAAGGTAAACCAATCAATATTAATTCAATAATTGATAGAACAGCAACTTTCGTATAATTCTGAAAACTAAATTTGATCGTGCATGTAGATATCAAAAAGAAGTAATATTAACAAACTTTTGGAGACATTTTTTAGACATAATTTTTATTATTAATTAACTAAGTTTAATCTAAATTACATGTATTTTCTATTAAAAATAGTATTACTGAAACTAGATAGAATCATTAAAAATTATAAAATTTTTATTTAACTATTTAATACAGCTATATATGTTTGAATTTGAAATTGAAATAATCACACGCTAATTAATCTAAATTATTCATAAAAAATCATATTAAAATTATGATAAATAATAAAAAAGTATTTAATTATTTAATACAGTTACATATATTTAAATTTAAAATATTTAGTTAAACTAAAATAATTTTATGTTAATTAATCTAGATGTTCTGGATGATTTTATAAGTATGAAATTTGGTGGGTTTTTTTTATTAAACTTCATTCATAATTGCATAAATTTTATAATAAATTTTAATGAACAATAACGTCCTAAAAGATGTGTAAGATAAAAAAATTTTCCTTTTTGTGTAAGAAAATAATTCATTTAATACCTGGTGAGAATTTGGCCAGGAAGAAGCGTGTCGGTAGGAAAATCAAAGCTCTGCCAAAGAACAGAAGTTTTATTATTCTGCTGGCGGAGTACGAGGTTGCCGGTGTCGAACAAATGCAACTCGAGCGAATTCGAAGAGAAAGTGTTGGTGGACCAAACATCGAACTGTCCCGCGTCGGATAAAACAAGGTTCCCCGTTTTGAGAAGGGAAAGTGTGGACCGTTTCCCGTTCACCGGTAGGTCCCGGTTCGCCATCCACACAATCGTCTTCTCCTGTTGCGTGAACCATATCGCGAAGCAATACGCGTTTTCCCCAACGGGAGTGAACCCTGCAGTGAACGTGCCCTTGGGTGATGAGACTATGATGTCTTCGTTGGGTTTCTCAACCGAAAGAGAAAGAGAAAGTGAAAAGGAATGGTGAAAGTGGAAGTGGAAGATGAAGAGAAAGAGAATGATGGCTAGAAAGGTTGGTGAAGAGGCCATGTTCGCATTCTAATTCCTATGGATAAATTAATTTATATAGCATGCTCAATACACCATTCACTCTATTTTTCATATTATTATATTATAATTTCTATGATCACAAAATAAAAAACAACTATTGGGAATGAGAACATGACACATGTGGCTAACTGCACCCTTTCTGGGTCGTCGCTCGGTCTTCACGTTCACATTTTTAATTTATACTGATATACATTATCTTTATCAGATATATCAACATTTTTTTACCTATTTTGAGAATATTATAGATAATTTAAAATAACCATGGTCTTTATTAGTTTTTACATCTTATTAAATGTTGTTGATTTAACAATCATTTTTTAAAATATATATATATATATAAGCTTAAGATAAATTTATTATTATTAATTTAATTAATCATAATATTTTTAGTTTTGATGAATTAGAAATAGAAAGTGAATCGGAAATCAGGCACGTAGTTTCGTGCAGCAGTTTTCGTCGAATTTTGGTTTGTACACGTCTGCATGTAAATCTGGATTCCGTGTATGCTGCGACTTCAAATTTCAAGAAGGCACAGTTTCCAATTAAAGAAAAAAGTATAAATTAATAATATCAACCATTACGAAATTAGAAAGTCAAAACACCAACTCAAAGGTTAATGAGTAGTTTAGTTACGGCTATACGCCATATACTTTGACATGATTTTTAATTAATAAAAAATATTATCAATTCTTTTATTTTTTTTACCAATATCTTAGAAGGACTAATTAGCAAGACCTGATAAATAAATATAAAAAAGATGGTACAAAAAATATGATATTATTGATACACGCTGTCGGTTCTTTTTCTTAACACTTTATTTGGTAAGAGTGAAGTGGGTAAAAAGAAATATTAAAGAAAAGTAAAAGTGGTATGAAAGTATAAAAATAGAGTTGTTTGATTGAGAAAAAAAAATATGAATCTTGTGAGATATATCATTGAAAATTTTTATGCTATAAATGGATGAAATAAAAATATATAAAGATAATGAATTGGTTTCTTTGTGTTTATTTTTTAAAAAAATAACTTTTTAGAAAAATAAATAAATTTTTAATTTTTTGATATATTTGTTTAAATTATTTATTTTTAAACTAAAAAATATTTTTTTAATAAATAAGTATATTTAATTTTTAAATAATCAATTATTTTAAAAAATATTTTTTTCATAAATACTTATTTTAAATTAAAACAAACTGATTTAATATATATTTTGTCAACACTTTATTTAAAACAGTTCTTTCTTTCTTATTCTTATTATATAATTGATTATAAACATTATAAATAATTTTGAGTTATAATCAATTATGTACACATATAATCGATTGTATATATATATTAATAATCTCTAAATGTGTCATATGATATGATGAATTATGTCTATATCATTATTGATTATGCTCATAAAGTGTCAAATTAATAGTTAATCAATTATATTAGTTTTTTTATGATTATGACACATGATAGAGGTTATATACAAGAGTAAAAGAATATTTTTATATTTAATTTAATTTTTTTATCTTTTTATATTCAAATCAAACAATTTCACAATATTATTTTTTATTTTTTTAAATTCAACAATTCAAATTTTTATTCTATTTTTTATCGGTTTCTCTGTATCTTATTTTCATTTACTCTATTTTTTATCACTCTCAAACAAAGTGTATGAGCATTTGGTAAGGATGAAATAAAAAAGAAAGTGTGAGAGAAAAAAATAAAATAAAGTATGTTTAATCAAAAAATAAATTAGGAAAAAAAACAAAAAAAAAATAACAATGACAATAGATTCATCGTGTGATTAAAAATTAAAGAATGTGATGACTTTTTATTTTTTATTTTTCTTAAATAAAATACTTCTTTTTATTTTATAATTTAATTTATTTATCTCTTCTCTATTTTTATTCATCTTATTTTTCTCGCATAATTATGTCATCCCAACGCAGCACATCCTATTTCCCACTTACTCAGGAAGCAATTTCTCAAGGTGACACGTGAACAGCTAATGAAATAGGCCCAGAGGTCTAGCACCACAGATTTCCAGCTTCAACTTTGAATGATTAGGATTGGAAGTTTTGAGGAAGATGAAAGGGAGAATAATTTTTTTATTTAAAAAGTTATGGAGTTTATAAAAATAATTAATAATTAATTAAAATATTAAATTTATATTAATGTTTCATTTTCTTTATTTTAAAATTTATGAAACAAGAGAATATTTATTAAAAGAATAATGATTATACTTTCTGTGTTTTTTTTTCAATCTCAACATCCAAATAAATAAATATATATATATATAACATTTTGGAAATTTTTAATATTTTTTATTAATAAAAATTAAATGAATTATTGATACGATGAAAGCTCCTAATATAATGTAATATTAGGTGGGATTTTGCCCAAGAGAATAAAAAAAAGTTTGAAATTTCAGTGAACCAATTTGTAAACATTCTTTGCTGGAATGATCTATAAGCATTGCAAGACTTTGAAACTCGAATATCGTTAGATCAACTAAGTTTCTTTTCTCCCCTATAACCCCCACAAAAGGGCAACCTGAGACTAACTGTTTTGACTACATCACTAACGATATTATGAACATTACAAACTTCCGTAATTGTCACATCAAGGAGTGGCATCTTTAATTCCTTCTTTGTACAACAGTAACTTGGAGTTGAAAAAAGAGACGAAAAAAGAGAATTAATACGTGATTTCGTGTATTTTTTTATTGTTACAAAATTAATGTGTGTACTTAAATAGAGTATTATCCTTCTCCATGCAATCAATAAATTCACAACATTGTAATTGCAAGATTTTAATTCTCCTCTACTCTGCCCTGATCTCATATGAGTAAAGCATCTAAAATGAACTTTCTGTAAAATCATAACTAAGACTTCACATTTGATGAATGCATAGTCATAATAAACGTTATAGGGTCAAAGAATTATAATCACATTCTTCACAAAATATCAACATTAAACACGAGAAGTGCCAAATATGCTAGCATACAGGCAATGAATTATGAATGCTACAAGCTTGATTTTGCAAGTGCTTACAGTAACCTTATGGACTATATATAACAATGGGGCTTCTAACAATGTAACGTGGGCTTCTCCAAATAAGGGAACCTGACAGAATTTTCATGCTTGCCATGGGTTTTGCTTTCACCACTACCTTGAAGCTCTTCTTCTGCAGGGTGTGAGAGAAAATGAGGCTAGTAGGCTTCACTGTGATTTTCACTCCTTTGGGAGATTTGATGGTGGCATTGAAGATGGTTGGAGCAGGACCAACATTGGTCACTCTTCTCCTGAAAACTCCTACTGTTGTGCTTGTGTTGTTTTTCACACTTAGTTGCATGGTGGGATAGTTGATAGCATCATGGCCAAGCCCAGGAAGCAAAGAGGTGCAGTTCACAGGAGAGCCAACTAGCACTGATAGAGTGGAACCATTATAGCCCTCATGGCATAAGAACTGGATATATGCAAAGTCATCCATGTCATAGACTAAACCAGGGTTCACTGCTCTTGTAGGATTCACTTGACCAGCACCATATGCAAATTCTGCCTCCTTGTTAACTCTCTGGCTCATTGGTTTAGCTTAACATCAAAGTGCATAGACATATCACAATTCACAAATCAAGTTTTCTTCAAAAAAAGAGTTTAATTTCTATGCAAAGGTCAACATAAATAAATTTACACTAACTCTTTACACATTAATGCATAGACTACTTAGTCTAATATGAAATTCTATGCATTGTGAATTTAAAAGCTTTTATACTATTAATAAATACAAAATTACCATAAAAAATAATTATTTTATAATTCAACAAACTTATTGTAAATGATAACTTATTATTGGATGATATTTTTATTGTAAAAGTAAATAAAGTTATCATATATAAATTTTGTAAGTAGATGATAGTTTTACAGTATGAATGTATAAACTATTCACTCTAAAAGATTGGAAGGTGTGAATTTGAGGCACAAATGCTTCCGATTTTGCATATGAAGGAACAAAAACAACTAACTAAAGTGGAAATAGTTTTAAAATTTAATTCACCTGTGGTAATAATGGCTGATCTGATTGCAGCAGGAGTCCAATCTGGGTGAAATGACTTCACATATGCTGCTACTCCAGAAACATGAGGGCAGGACATAGAAGTTCCAGACATAAGCGTAAATTCTGAAAATTGGGTATCCCCTTTTTGACCAGTAATTGACTTCATAGGTGTATAAGATGCCAGGATGTTAATGCCAGGACCTGTAACATCAGGCTGCATCAAATAGATTAAAAACCTTACTAAAGTCCTCAAATACTAGCTTTATGGTCAATATACTAAAAAAGTCCACTAACTATATAATGAAGGAAATTTTGCAACTTTTGGTACCTTGAGAATACGTTGAGATCCTGGATTTGGACCCCTAGATGAAAATGAAGCAGCAAATGGAGCTGGAATTTTTACTTCATGGCTTGTATGTATTACTGCTGATGGTGACCTTAGTTTAACAAGAAATTCAAATAAAACTTATCATGAGATAATTAAGTAGAAAAGTATAGTAACAAAGATTCATTTGTAATAAACTTGTTAAAGAAAAATAAATAAGTAACCAAATATCTTATCACACCTTGTGGACTGTGTATAATTGGTAATAATTTGACCTATGCTACTATTCACAATGGTAGCAGGAGCCATGAATATTTGGGCAATTTCAAAAACTTGATCACTTTCCATTATAGTACCAATGCCTCCAATTGCTTTCACAACGGCCTCACTGCCCCAAGTACTTAATCTACAATATACAAGTTTTCCTTTCACCTTTTTTGGCTCTAAGGAGTCTTCATAGCAGAATCTGTCAATGCATTGAAATTTTCTTTGTTAAAATGGAAAGCTTAACTAAGTGCTGCCAAAGAAACAAAAGGAAAATTACTTAGCAATATCCTTGCTTCCAGGGCTTCGGGCAGCATCAATCCCATCAACAAGGGGGTACTGCTTTTGTTTTGGATTGAAGGTGCTCAGTCCTCCCCCCTGCATTACACCCACATGTGGATGTGTAGGAATATAGTGTAAATTTTAGTAACTATAAGGGGGGTCATATGATTTTATTTATAACTAATCTAACATCTATGGCTAGTCAAAAAGTATGGTGATGAATATTGGTCTGTGTACAAAGTACATTATTTTATCCTGGATATTGATGTGTCCTTTTGGACATCAAATTTCTCATTTGTTTTGCATGCATTTTCTGTTAAGTTTAGGCCTCATTCAATCATTAGTTGTTTAATTTCTCTTGATTAAAATGTTTTTACTTCATTGTGTTTGTGATTTCAGGAAAGATTGCTTGTGGAGTGAGTGGAGGAAGAGGAACTGGAGCAGTGAGATATCATACCACAAGTTGCATGCATGTCACCTGTTATGAAATAGTCTACACAATGGAAATAAAAATGACTATTAAATAAGGTATGATTGCTTCATTGAGGTAGATTGCGCCAATTACTTGTACATGCTTGCAACTTGAAACAATGTAGACTCACCTTATATGTTGAGCTAGATAAATCATGGCTCACCTTGAAGCCCATCAAAATTACAGAAACTTCTCGGTTCTCATACAGAAACAATAATCTGGAAAGCTCTTTTATATTCAAATAATTCATTTCAATGACAATATCTATGTTTGGTTAATTATAGTTGTATGTAAAACCTTGCTTGTGAAATTAAAAATTGGTTAATTGTGAATACTAGTGTTTTCATTTTAATATATGGTAACATTGCTCTGGTTAAGTATTAACATGTGAGTGCCAAACTAATAATAGAACTTACAGTAACATTCTTTCCACTCCCCAACTGAATAGTGCTCCGGAAATCCCTATCAATGCCACTAGCTGCCACTGTTACAATCCATGGCGCAGTATTTGAGACAGTTCCCATAAATGGTCCATCATTTCCAGCTGAGGCCACAGTGATTATTCCCTTCCTCATGGCATGAAATGCTCCAATTCCTATAGAGTCCTGCACATAATTTGGATCCCCTCCACCTATGGAAATGGATATGACATCCACACCATCATGTATAGCAGCTTCAAATGCTGCAAGTATGTCCATGTCTGCACATGCATCAGTTGCCCAGCAGACTTTGTAAATTGCCAACCTGGCTGATGGCACCGCACCGCGAGCCGTCCCTTTGGCTATTCCAAAGAGACTTGCATCTGAGACAAGATTTCCTGCTGCTGTTGATGCAGTATGAGTTCCATGACCAACCATATCTATGGGGGATAATATGTCAGATGGGTCAGGCCTTCCACCAATCTTGAAGTATTTGGCGCCTATGAGCTTGCTTCAAGTTTTTCATGGAGAGTTGTCATGCAGAAGGAATAATGAATAATGTTAGCTTAAGCCTCGCTAATACTTGTGAAGTTTATGTTTAATAAAATGCTGATCAATATAGGATTAAATTTAGGACCTCTTTCATAGATAATCCTTATTGAATTTTCAAGGACTCAACTGCAAGGATGTACATATCTTTTTGGTGCTACAACTTCATTTGACAAATATATGTAATAACTAGAGAAAGACCTGTGCATTTCACAGGTGCTACAAAAATTGTAGTGCCTTTTTTTAAATGTGGAAAGTTCCATGTGAAAATGGGTCATGCTTGAGCACCTGAGAAAGGATTCTGTGAAAAAAATTTCAGATGAAATTTGCAAGACATTTAACTGATCAAAGTGCGCCCCCCCCCCCCCCCCCCCCCCCCCCTACCCCCCCACCCCCCCCCCCCCCCCCCCCCCCCCCCACACAACCACAAAACAAAAAAAAATCTAAA
>JAMLFT010009826.1:0-12382 GCA_026544285.1 Pachyrhizus erosus
AAGCTGGTTAATTTTCTGGACAACTAAGGGATTAGTGTTTAGCAAATTATCTCTAGAATTTCATGCGTGAGGAATCAATATGAATGATTTAGAATGTGGTATCAAGAATAAGCATTGTAAGAATTGTATGTGATTTAAAATACAAAATACAAGAGAGTAAGATAGAATACATTCAATCCCAAATCCCTTCATTAAAATTTTAAAAATCAACCTTTCGTTAATTCATATTCTGTTTGCCTAAAAATTATTTTGAAAACCCAATTTCCAATTTAAACTAAACCATTGTTCATTTGATTTATACTCAAAGAGATTTATAACATAAGAAATTTTATTGAAACTGTTCTATGTGGGTACGATATTCTTGAAAAACTACTATACTATAATTGAATCGGTACACTTGCCGAGGAAGAGAAAAATAACTAACAAATGTCCATTTGTATTTTTCTCATTTTGAATCTTCATTAAATGCATGAGAGCTTCAAACATGATTTTCTTTGTTATAATATAGTCTTTATTAGAAGAGAGAGAAACATCTTTGTCTTTTCTTACCTAAATTTTGCTGATATTGCTTCAAAAGTATATATGTTTTTCTGTACATTTTTACCTTTATCTTTTCTTTATGTGGACTTTTGGACTTGAGGAGGTCCTTTGATTAGAAAATCTACTTATCTTTCAGATTGTTATGTTTTTCATTTAATATTTTTCATATTTCAAATGTTAACTCTCATCATATAAGAGCAAAAATGATATATATGATAAGTTGTATATGCGCAATTATTCTAAGCATTCAAAAACGTGAAAGCTTTAATTAGCTAAATTAAGCAACTTGATAAATGTGTAACTACAAAATGTTTGACGTTATTGTTTGTCTAGGATGATAAAAGCGTTGGGACACTTAGACCATTTTCAAAGTAAAACATTTTGGATGATTCTTTTAGCGAAGTGTTTTGGACACTTAATATTATAAAAATATTAGATGATTATTAACTTTTGGCACATTGAATGCTTTGCTCATTTAAGCTTATTTTTGCGTCTAAGTAAAAGATATTATATTTTTTGTGTCTTGATGTTTAACCTATTCACACAACTCATTATCAACATTAGGTCATTAAATTATAGTATTTTTATAATTATCAAAATTATGGATAAACAACATTCTTGTCTTTAGGTTCTAACAAGATTGACCATTACCAAAGACTTTATTTTTTCAATCTTTTTTTTCAATTTGGATTTTTTTTTCACAAATTTTCTTCTTTTTTTACAATTTTTAATTAATGGGATATAAAAGAAGAAGCATAAAGAGATAACAAAGGAAGATGAACATATTCAGAGGAAGATAGAATTTAAGAATCAGAATAGAATTATAACGAAAACATAAAGGTTGACACAATAGAATAACTTAAAATAGCAACAACGAAAACATTTTCGTTATTTTATAAACCAAAATAAAGGAATAAAGGATAGACAACACATGATTTCAGAAGTAGAAGTTTTGATATCAAATGATAAGAACTTGACTCATGAATCATCTTAAAAGGAACTTGACTTGACCACGACTTATCGATATAATCAAAGTTATCAATAAGTAAGACTCCACATGTGACATAAAACCAACACTATGAAGTTCTTAACTCAAGAACTAAGAGGATAATCTCACAAAGGAGAAACAATCAATTTGTTAATTTGTCATTCTTCATCATCATCATACTTTGAAAGTTTACAAGAAGATCCTAATTATAGGCTAAACATAAAACTCCTTGAAGTAGATGTAATGAATTGCTACTAACTTTTTCACTAGACATTTATCGCCCAATATACATTTATTATCCTATAACAATTACTTTCCACTTTTTCACTAAAGTTCACTTTTCACTAACCATTACAATTGTTCATTGATAATCACAATGATTCATTGATAATCACTAAAGTTTACTTTTATATAATAATTATTTTGAAAATTATATTTATATATAGTTTTTAATTGTTTTTTATGTTACTCTTCCAATAAAATTAAAGTTTTACTTCATTAATTTATATAATAAATATCACATTAAATTTCAACACAGATTATTAAAATAAAATTCTAATTCTAATTAAAAAAATTAAAAAAAACACATAAATAACACCATTTAAGTATGTATTTGATTTTACTTGAAAAAATAATTTTGAATTTAAAATTAATTTTTAAAAAACAAATTATATATATTGATTTCACGTTGAAAAAAATTAGAATTAATTATAAATTCAAAATTTACTGTGAGTGGAAGTAACTTTATAATTTTTAGGTTGGATTAGACTGTTAAATTGGTTTTATAATTAAATCAGGTAAATTGAAAATTAATTTTGTGAAGCCTGGTCTTAACACAGTAGGATTTATCATCGACAGTGGATTTTATGAGGCTACTGTACAAAGTGATGTCTGTCCAAAGAAAAAGAAAAAGAAATAATAATATCATGAGAGAGAGAGAGGACGAGCATCTCTGGCTTGGAGTCTGCCACAAGGCTAAAACATCGGCCACCACACAAAACTCCCAATAACAACCTCAATTAAGTTTCGGAAAAGTTCAAGTTGTAGGTTTGAGCTGTGATAGTTGAGTTTCAATTACTGCTTAGCATCTCCATTCAATTCAATGGCTTCTTCCGTGTGCGCTCTCTCTCCTTCCGTCCGATCACAGCTCACTAAAACCACCGTCGTTGCTCCACTCCCTCTCTATCCACGTAAATCACACACATATATATAACCTTTTCACTAACTTTAAGCACTTTTCCTTCTTCACTTTTGTTTCCTTTTCTTTTTGTTTGAAGGAAGCAAGTGCCAAATGAGCAGAAGGACTTTTTCTTTTAAGGGAATTGTGGTGTCCGGCGTTTCGGTCGCGGCTTCTACTCTCACTGCCGAAGCAGAGCCGTCTTCCAAAGGTCAGTGCATGTTGACTCACATTCGAGTCTGTTATTTCTGTTGAGTCTTGCTTTGTGCTAACGTTCTCAGTGGCTTCAGGTTTTGAAAGATTGCCCTACAAACCACAAGGGTACAATTATTGGACTTGGAGGGGTCATAAAATACATTATGTAGTGCAAGGTGAAGGCTCTCCCATTGTACTTATTCATGGTTTTGGGGCCTCGGCATTCCACTGGAGGTACGTTTTCTTTTCCCCCCCCTATTTTGTCCCTCATTGTTATCCATTCTCATAAATAGTCCTTAAACTAATAAAACTGCACAAGTATTAAATGTTTATCACGTTAGTCCTTAAGTTGATGCATTTTAGTAAAAATGAGAGGCCCATTTGAAATTTTTTTAATATTTGGGGGGACTACTTAGCATAATTTCTAAGAGGAATACCAGCAACATATTCTTTAATACATTCTTTTTAACATTATTGTTGGTTAAAATTTATTAAAAATTATAAAATGCTAAATGAAGCTCATCAAGTAAGAAGTGAGACGTACAATTTTATGATTTGTTATAAATTTTAGTCAACAATAGAGTACATTATAGAATGTGTTACTAACATTTCTCAATTTCTAATACTTCTAGGACTACTTATAGCATGTTTGCTTCCACATCCAATACGTGGTTTTTCAAGTCTACTAAGCAGCTAATAGTTATAACTTCCACATCTCAAATGCTATTCTTTACTTTGGGTTTCCATATACTTCAACTGTTTGCGACATTATGTAATTTTCTATACTTTGGCGATCACTCAAGAAAGAGGGGGTAATAAGTTAAGGATGAAATTGGTTGTTTACTCTTTCTTTTTTTTATTCCTAAGTTTACTTTCATTATAGTTTTGTCTCTGTCCCTTAAAAGTTTAACTTTTGGTTTAGGTTGGTTTTGGGTGCTTATACTTTCATTGTGTATTTTGTTTAGGTTTTAGTTTAACAGATATATGTCGTGATGGTTGTGTCCTTAAGGGTAGGTGTGGTGGCATATTGCTGCTGACAGGGATCAAAGTCTAAATGGAATGACTGACTGAAAGTATATGGGGAAAAAAACAAAATTAAAATTGAGATAAGCTATAGAGATTGAGAAAGTATTTAAACTTTCTTTGGCAGTTTACTTTTCAGCCATGTTAACAACTTATGCCTTTTTCGTTTCCTTGTTTAATTGCTGAAGTTACACTTAAGAGAAATTTAAAAAAAGGCCTGAAGAGAAGTAAAGAAAAGTGTGCCTTGAGTGGTTTGGTTCTATCTTTGCAGTGCATGCAATTTTGATTAGAATTCAATCTTTGTCAGTGGCTGCAATTGTCTGTCTGATAAGATCATTTTTTTATGTGTAGACGTAGTTATATATCTTGATTTATATCTCCAGGTACAACATTCCAGAATTGGCCAAGAAACACAAGGTATATGCCTTAGACTTGCTTGGATTTGGGTGGAGCGACAAAGCACTTATTGATTATGACGCCATGGTGTGGAGGGATCAAGTGGTGGACTTCGTCAAGGAAATAGTAAAAGAACCCGCAGTTTTAGTTGGAAATAGGTAAGAACTAAACTATCTGAATTTCCACAAGGGTGTTTGGCTGAAATGCCAGATTCTTCTTCATTTCACAAATTTTAGTGTTTGTGTTCCCTGCATGGTTTCCCCCTAATTCTGAAAAATACTTTGTTGTCTCATACACTAGTTGGATTTCCTCTCAAGGCATGCACTGGTAATTATGTAATTTTCCCTCAGCAAAAGATATTTCATTAACTAGAACTAGAAACACATCTGAAAATTTGGTTGTTGCAATGATTATCTTTCCCTTAGTTCTGAGACATCTAATTAATTGATGTGTTGGCAGCTGCAGGACCAACATCTTATTTGTAGTAAATGATGCATATAAATTTGTTTTATCTATAGAAATTGGCATTTTTCCAATATGTGCTATAAAAAGTAAAATTTGACGTTTACCTCAATCATGATAATTTTTCAGCCTTGGAGGATTTACTGCTCTGGTTGCTGCAACCGGGTTGCCTGATCTTGTCAATGGTGTTGTACTACTAAATTCTGCCGGACAGTTTGACGATGGGAAAAGGGAAAGTAAAACTTCTGAAGAAACGGCTCTTCAAAAGTTTGTCCTAAAACCTTTGAAGGAAGTTTTCCAGCGTGTAGTTCTTGGATTTTTATTCTGGCAGACAAAGCAACCAGCTCGGATTCTGTCAGTTCTAAAAAGTGTATGTTACTTGCTATTTTCCACTAAAGCATATTTGTGTTACCAAAATGATAGGATTTTTTGTCTTAACAATCACATGCGTGGAGGCTTTTGTCTTTGGTGGGACTGCTTATTCCTTTTCAACAACTTTCTTCTACTTTTTATTTCTTAATAGTTGACTTGCCAATCAAACACCGTTCAATTTAATCTAGTGGCACTGTATATATATGTTTGAATGCATAGTTTGTCAATGCAGGTGTATATAAATCCTTCCAATGTGGATGATTATCTTGTGGAATCTATAACAAGACCAGCTCAAGATCCAAATGCCGGAGAAGTTTACTACAGGTACATGGCCATGTCCATTCAAATCAGCCTGAATGTGTGATAAGAACATTGAGAGAATCCCAACACAAAAACTAACATTGTAGTTGAAGAGTCCAGAGTGTTATAAACTCAATGTCAAATCCTATTCCTTGCAATTGAATCCCAGCATCCCACTATGCCTACAGCCCCTGTGCCCACATTTGGCAATGAGGAACATGTAAAATGCTATAATACTAATTGATAAGAACTTTGGGAAAATTGCACCACAAAAACTAACCATTGTAGTTTTATTTTTTGACAGAACTAACTGTAGCTAGGCTGCTCAAAACCTTATAAACCTCACTTCAGAACCCAAATTTCCAATGTGGGACTCAGGTTGTATACCTTGCAGTTAGTTCCTAATAATATGCTATAAATTTATATTTTGGCTCTCTTTGTGGTATATACAGGTAAGAAACATGGTTTCTCAGGCTTTAGCAATGTACATAAGCAGAGGGGATGCTTATGCTCTAAACGAACAAATCAGCCTTTATAATGGCCTTAGTGGTGTTTTGATTATCAGTTTCTTCTCCTAATTATTCTTTTTTATTTATTTTTACTACATCACCCAGTGTTGTCTACAGGTTAATGACACGGTTCATAATGAATCAGAGCATGTACACTCTAGATGCAGTCTTAAGTGAACTCTCATGCCCGTTGTTGCTGCTCTGGGGTGACCTTGACCCATGGATTGGTGGTCCTACCAAAGCTAATCGAATCAAAGAGTTCTATCCAAAAACAACTCTTGTAAACTTGCAGGCTGGGCATTGTCCACATGACGAGATACCAGAGCCTGTGAACAAGGCTATATTGGATTGGTTGTCCACCCTCACTCCTGAAGTTACTCTTCAAACAGTTTGAACATGTATAATTTTGTAAAGCCAATAAAAAACAAGTTCTTGATTAAGTTGAGTTTCAAATAGTTGATAGTAGTTATCGGTATACGTTGTGTACAAAGAACTGGGTAAATGATACTCAGGATAGAGAAAAATGACTGCAAGAACACATTATGATCATTGTTCTGCATACCTGTACATGTTTTTAAAGATCATGCATGCATTCATTTCTTACATAAAACTCTCATTAATCTATTACTTATATGTTTGCACTCTGACTTTTCTCCTTCAGGCATTAGCAAATGAAAGTGAATCTGGTTGTTTTCCGATTACTTCATTTTCGTGCTGTCTGGTTTCGTTCACATTTCCTTAATTTCTTTTGCTTCTCAGGGTGATTTTTCCTTTAGGATTTGCCGTTTTTATAGATGTAGTTATAAACAACAGAAAGTACAGGTACTTTGTCAAAGATGCAAAGGCTTTCTCATGCGAAGTTGCAAACGTTGGTGCTTCTCATAAACGTGGATTTGACTGAATCCAACGCAGTTTTGTCATATGTGATGATTTTGCAGTGTCAAGGCTTAACCATGGTAAGGCATTGTTTATAACATGAGCATGGAAACAAAGGTACCAAATCATTCTAATAACAATATGATAAGTAAAGAATTGTTTTCACATTCGGTGTGGTATTTAGGTAATTCTAATAAAATTAAGTAGATACGATGTTTAAGGTATTGAAAATAAAAATAATTATAAGAATTTAAAGAGCTCAAGTGAAACAATTAATTGAGTAATTTGTCAAATGTAGATTAAATGAAATTGGTAGGTTTTAACTTAATTAGATGAGTATCAATTGTCTTTATTTTATGTTATCGTTATTCCATAATTTATTTTAACTTTAAATTTCAACAAAGATAAATTTTTATTATTTTATTTTTAGATATAAAAATTATTGATTGTTCTCGTTTATTTAAAATTTAATTAAATTTTTTAATTATAATTAAATAAAGAAAATCATAAATTATAAAAAAAAACAGTAGACACAGAAAAGAAATAATATAGTCTACTGAATATAAAAAATAATTATATAATACAATTTAACTATATTAAACTCTAATAAAAATAAATTTAGCTACTTATAAGTATAACAAATAAAGACTTATTTACGTTCTCTTTCTACATTTTATGTATTTACATATTCTCCTTTATATATTATTTACATGGATGCCTTTTTCCGGCAGTGTGAATTTGGTTCTTCTAATCCGAATTCACACTTATTTTTTAATATTTTTTTCTTAACCTGTCAAGAATTCGGGTTTGGGAGATCCGAATTTTTAACAGGTTTTTTGTTTATTTTTTTAAAAATTTCAGTTTGTTTGTTTTTTCATTTTATATATTTTTGAATTTCGGTTCCTTTTTTTGTTTTATTTTAATTTTTTTCCTTTTTAATTTTTTAAAAAATATTTTTGTTTTAGAAATTGTAGTTTTTAACAAAAAATTATTGAATCTTTAAAAATGCATTAATTGTTATTATTTATTTTTATTTCATTTTTTAATTTTAATTTTAATTTTAATATACTAGTATTATTTGACATTATTTTTTATGATTAATATAGTAGAGTTATTTTAAATTTATGATTAAGTGTATTTTTGCATGCAAAACTATTTTTAAGAAACAATAAGGGAATTATTTAATACGAAACAAAGATATAACATTGGAACTAAATTTAATTTTGTTGGCTTGTAGGTCCACCAAATCTATTAGGATAGTCGTTTTTGGAATGCCCCATAGTTCGATATACACTACAATTTTTGGGGTATCCTTTTTCTCTTAGGTTCATATCTGTGCGTATACAGCTTAATTTTGGAGGACCATGAAAATCTCTTTGCATGCTTGGATCATGACAACACTCAGGTCCATTATTTTCTACCCACATTGATTCGTCGAGAAGTAATCCAAGCAAATGATTGTAAACATTGAAAGCATTTTCCAGATTATAGACAGGTGGTCCATACGAACATGTTTTTACATTATTATTTTTCCTATCTTAGTTGTTATTGTTCTTGTTATCTGTAGGTTATGAATTTCATTTGTCTATGTTGTTGTTGTATGGGTTGCATTGTCATTTAAACTCAAGGTATGATTTTTATTCAACAATATTAGAAATGCTAATTTACAGTAATGTTTAATAATTATCAAAATGATATATTAAATGATAATTAACAAGCTATTTGAATTATAATAAAATAGTTTTGCATGCAAAAATAGAATTAATCATCAAAATTAGTTTTAAATAAGTGTAGTTTATTAACATTCAATTTAAAACTAAAATAAATAAATCAAAACAAATTATGAAAAACAATTATTTCATTTTTTAAAAGATTTCTAACAATTTTTATTAATTCTAAAAAAATCATTTTTTGTTTTTTTATTTCAAAAAATATTTTTTAAAAGAAAAAAATAAAAACAAAAAAAATATTAAATACAGAAACATAAAAAAAAATCAGATTTTGAACAAAAAAATAAAACAAATCATAAATTTTATAAAATTTTAAAAAAATCACGTTAACAAAATCAGATTTTGAAAAAAAAAATCTGTTAAGAATTCGGATACCCCAAACTCGAATTCTTAACGGTTGAAGAAAAAAAATTAAAAACATGTGTGAATTCGGGATTACAAGAGCCGAATTTACACTGCCATAAAAAATTAAAAAAAAAAAAAAAAAAAAGAGAGAGAGAGTGAGAGAGAGAGAACGTTCACGTAAATAATATACAAAAGGGGTCATGTAGATACATAAAACGTAGAAAGAGGTTACAGACATAAAAGAGTCAAGAAAGAAATTGATGAAGAAATTGTTAAAAAAAAAATCCCTCATTATGAAAGCTGTCATCAACTATCTCTAACATATGCTTTTAATCTCTCAAAACTTGGAACATTTCACCTGTGTTAATTTATTTTGTCACTTTTGATTTCCATCAAAATTTGTGGTCACTTGTTTTGATCTCTCTAGTGACAGCATGAACTATTAATACAAACCATGCATTATATTTTGTATGAACTTAATGTCATAAACCAAAAACAATAATCACTATATTTGTAAGAATTAAAAAAAAAATTGCTATATTTTGTTGGAATATAAAACCTTAAGTGTTACATTTGCAGGACATAAACCATGTTATTAACAGCAGGTTTACAATAAAGATAAAAACAAATGACAACAAAAATAGTAAGAATAAGAACATACAAAAATTCTGAAAAGAAAAACTACTTTACTAAGATTTAAGTCTACAATTTTTCACTTCATGAATAACATATCAACACTTATGCAACCAAATAGTACTGCAGATCCAAAAATAATTGAACACCAGACTAAAACGCCATACATAAAATTGAGAATGCTAACAATAAAATCCAAGTTCCTTCGAATTAAATGAAAACTAAACCAAATATTTTAAAGTTTTAACCTGGTGCACCCCATCAGCTTTTAATTGGAAACAAATATTTATGCATTTCAATCATTTTGTCCAAAAAAAAAAAAAATCATAGAGAGAGTGCATTGTTTTTCTCATCTTACACACGCTTTAAAACATAGTTCTTTAATTTCCCCAGTTGCGAAGAGATTCTTTCACTTTGGAGTAAAAACTTCAATCAGGATAAGAGGATGCAATTGCAGGTTGCCCAAATGGATGATCCTTCATGTAAGATATCACTTCTCTCAGCAAGGTCTTCTAGGTACCAGCATAGCTCACCCTTTGGATTTATACTAGTAAAAATGTACAATACCTTGAAAAGTTACCAAAAGAGAAAGAAAAAAAAATCAAAGCAAAACATACAACTATACAATCAAATGTATTGTCAGCTTCATCCACAAGCTTATATGGCTAAGGGAATATTGATGTATTATCCTGAAATATACAATAATATTAAAAGTAAATTCAAATCAAAATCTTAAATTGTGAAAATACAATACTTCTAATTACAGGATTGAGAAAGGCCGAGTATGGTTTATCATCAATTAGCAAAGTATTTGAAGCATAATGTGGGCTTCCTTTTTGACATTATCCCATACTTTATTCATTTCCTTGAAAAAAAATAGGCTTGAATTTATTCTCCAATTATCTAAACCCAGAATTCGTACATTGATCCTGATCCTGAACAAATATATAAGTCGTTAATCAAATTAAAAAAAACAAGAACAAATACCACACTGCACAAGTACATCATATATTTATTTATACAAAAACATGCTAATTAATCAAGGTAAATTGTACTCAAACGGATAAAAATTTGCTCTTCAATGCTCCAATGTCACAATTTAAGGCAGCATCAATATTATGCCTATTTCCATAGTAAAACATTTATCTTTAAATCATGAAATAATCAATCAGATAAAAAGAAATGACATTTTGAGAATGCTTACTACTTACTCCTTTGCCAAAGACCATAACCCCACTTCGAATCTTTCTAAGAAGAATTTCATAAATTATTCATTAAAGGGCCTCTTGATAGCTTTAATACAATAATAATAAGATTAAATTATATTTTTAATTTTTTATCTTATTCTTTAGATCTAATTTAATCATTTATCTTTTAAAAAAATTAATTTAATTCTTTGTCTTTTATATTTAGATCAATTTGATCCTTCTATCAGTCATTTGAGAATTAACTTCGATAATAATTTTAATACAACTTGGACGTTTTCATATTTTCATAATTAACAAAGTGATAATTTTTAACCAAAATAATAATACTTAAAAATTATAAAAATAAAAAAGATCTTTGCAAAAAATATTAAAATTTTGTGTTTGATTTTTTTTAAACGAAATCTTAAGTTGATTGAGGGATTTTGTATATCAATTTATTTCAATCAGAATGTTCAAAATTTTATAACAGATAGATGTCTAAATCGAAAGAATTAAGTGAATATGTTAAACTCATGTGACCAAAAATAAGTTTCTTCAATATAGAAACTTATGACCTAACTTATTCTTGATCAGAATGATACAATTTTTTTATACATTGCTTACATGAGAGAGATAATCCCAATTCTTCCATCAATCATAGAAAACGTAGACTTAAATTATAAGTCAAAACAAATTAAATTTTGTAAAATTTATGAATATGAAAATATTCAATTCTTATACTTTTAATTAAATCGTTTGAATTTTTATTATGAGGATCGAAACACATGATATTCATTAAAATATGATGCTTCCAATTAGCAGTGAATAATACGAGTGTGTACCTTGAGTTTGTGTATGCACATAGCAAGATAGTTTCCACTTCTCTAGTCAACACGTCGAGACTTTGGAATTTCTTCATTGTTATACGATTAGTTCTATGGGTTCATGACAAGCAACTTCTTTCTAGGTCCAAGATTCAGCTTCTCTACAAGGAGATACAATTCTTTTTCCTTGTCTTAGTGTTGATAGTATAATGTTTAGTGTTATTCTTGGTTTTATAAACTTCATATACAACAGGTTGAAACAAGGCTAGTTGTTATGTATTGAAAGATAAATCAAACTCAGCTCATCCAATCCTCCTTATTAACATCAGAGGCTTTTTTTTCCTGTTCTAGTGTAATGGTGCAATGAATTTATCAAATAAATGCAAGTTTTGGAGTATTTAACTAAATAAAATAAGTGTATTTATGATTTATGACCTGCTAAAAGTAAGTTGTATATATTATTATTGTTTTGGACAAATCCTAAAATCAGCTGAAGTTAGTCATATTCTTTGTGGGATGGAGGTAAGGTGGGGAGACGAATTTGTTGGGTGGCTTGGGACAAAGTGTGCACTGAAATGAGAAGGAATACAAAATCATGCATTCAAAGACATCAATGGGTTTATGCTTTTAAAATGCTAAGTTTATTATTTTTATAAAATATTTAAATAATTTTGTAAGAGAATATAATATTTTAAGTAAATCACACTCTCTTTTTTCGAAAGATGTAAATATTATATTATTTTTTTCTCTTATATTTAAATATACAATTTAATTTATTTAATTTAATATTATTAAAATAAATTATTTTTTTCTCTCTTAAAAAAT
>JAMLFT010009827.1:0-12380 GCA_026544285.1 Pachyrhizus erosus
ATATTAATTAATTAATACATGTCATGAAAATATTACAATACATTATAAAATATTATATTTTAATTGTGTCATTACTATTTAGATAATTTTTATAATTTATAAAATGAAATAATATATAAAACTTAAGAAAGAATATTAAAGATAATTTTTTCATATAATTTTGTAATTTCAAAAATGATATTTTAGAAGTTAAAATATATTAAATTAATTTTAAAAAAATATTATACAATCATAATAATACACAAATACATGTGTGTGTTATTTAAGAAATTATCTAAGATGCATCTTAGTCACCAAATTGAGTTTTTATTTAAGAGAATTTATAATGTAAAATTGCTTAAAAGGGATGTTAATTTTAGCATTGTAAGTTTTACAGTATCACTTAAATTTAAATATTCTAAACAAAAACTCACTTTAATGTTAAAGTTATTTAAGTAAATATTTAACTTAATTTTGTGAATTTTACAATCCATTAATTTCTTTCATTCAAAGAATAAAAAATATTTTTAATTCTTAATAAAATTTTAAATAATATTGCTTGTATAAATAACAATATTTATATAAACAATATCAAATCATAATTTCTAATGATAAAATTTATTAAACACCGTTACTTAAATTAAAATATTTCTTATAAACAAAAACATTAAAAATGAGCTGACATTTAATTAAAATCAAAATAAAATAAAATAACACACGAGTTTTCATTAATAAGGACAAAATATAGTATATAATATTTCTTTCTTTTTATGATGATATAATTTTTTATTATATTAAATAAAAAAATAGCATATCAAAACGTATTTTATAAAAAAATTTATTATTTTCTATAAGAATTTAAATACAAATATTATGTAAACCTTATATTAAAAGAGAAATGCATTAAAATTTAATAAAATTCAAAAAAATTGTGAGTCTTACTCTTATTTATAAATTTTACTAGCAGTTTTATAAATTATAATAATTTTTAACTAATTATAAAGCATATTAAAAAGAGCTTAATTTTCATATACTGTCTACAACTTTTTTGTACTATCGGCTCATTAAAAATCATTTTAGATATAATTTTTAAAATAATTGTTAAAAAGTAATTAATATTACTATATATAAAAATTTATAATTAAAAAGAGTGTGAAAAAATTAAACTGCATTCTCATTAAATTATAAAAATAATGTATTAGAAAGTGTTAAAAATATCTAAAGATATTCAAATGCTGGTTTTCACATATTCGAACCTCTTGTACAATTCTTGCCCAAACTTGCAATGAGTGAATGAAGTAAAGGTCTGCTAATTATCGGGCTTCAAGTTTTCGTATATTTTTTGGGCTCTTTCTTTTTGTCAACAAAATAATTTCATCTTTTTGTTTAGAAAAAGGTCTACAAGCCCAAAACATAAGGCCTATATTATCCTCACATCAGTTTTCTCTCTTCTCACTCCCCAGTATTTTTGTTTGTTTTTTCTTTTAATTTTCTACCTACGCCTTTCTTCACACTTCCTCCCCTCTCTTTTTAACCCTTTTCTCTTTCCTCCCACCCCACTCTCTTCTTTCTCAAGAGACACTTCCTTCATCTTCTTTTTTTCTCCTACCCTCATTCTACCTTTTTTTTTTTTTCATTTTTTTCATTCCTCACTTATTCAATGGAAAATAACTTTTATTTTGTATGTTTTCATTTTGTTAAATCTTACAAAAAAATTAACAAAACATAAACTTGTTTCCTTCAAGCTTATTTTAATAAAAACAAACAACAAAAGGTGGGGAGTGGAAAGATAACACAGGAAGTGATAATAACATTGTTCAAAATATAATGATAACTTTTACTCAATTTCTCGAATAAAAAATGTTGGCTTAATTAAACAACGCATTTTGGAACAACACATGAAAACTACACAAGATGACTAATAAAAAGTAAGCTTAAGTCGAATTCATATAAAACATGTCAAGAGTCATGTTACAACTCACATTAACATGAAAGTTATATTTGATAACATATTGTTTGACACTCATATTTTTTTTATGTAACAATAGAGCCAAAAATAATTTAAATCCAAAATAATAAATGTTGATCAAAGTAACACTAATAACAAAGCATTTAACGTACACATATAAGTAATGAATTATATTATGATCAAAAATAAATTACTTTACAAATAATATATAATAATTCAATATTATGAATCTTGCTTTTAAGAATTTTAACTCAACTTTAATCTTTATATATATCATAAATGCCACTGTAACAAATATGTATATAATATAATATATTTTATCACTTTTTCATGATGTCTTAGCCATAATAAAATCTTGATGAACTTTAAAAGAATTAGAAAACAATTAATTCTTAAAGTTCACATTAGACACGTAAAAAATCTACCTCGGATTCACCATGTACATTCATCTCAAAAACAACTAACAACTGGAAATAAACATAACAAGAGAAATTAGGAGGGTATAAAACATTTTGTTCTATTAGAAGATAATTGAAACATCTTAGCAACGGTTAAATAAAATGAACTTATTAACAATTGAAAAGAAAATGTTATTGCATCTCATAATGTTTGAGAAATAAATTTCAAATAAAATTAAAATAGTTTTAATATTTTTTTAAGAAATACTTCACTTAAAAAATAACTTCAAATCCAAATAAACATTAAATTAGCCCTAAATATTCTAATACCATATCAAGAACCATTCTAAAAATTTAATATAGTCCTATATTATGCAGACTTATCTTTTGTTATCTTCAATATAGTTCCCACACGAAAAAGAAAACAAAAAATAACTCCAATATAGTGTAAACGTAGGTGTAATTGGAAGTATTGCACCAATATATTTAACAATAAGATTAATGTAGTGAATCTTCTTTAGTCCAGATAAGTGTTTGCTGTCTTTGCATATAGAACAGCTGCAACATTTTTTACTTGTTCTGCCCTATGCCATACATATGCTTACCCCAACGTGCCGTGAAATTCAAAGTTCTCTCACTCTTGCACATGGGAACTTCTTTTCTTTGTCCTGCTTTTGGATTTTACCCTGCTTAATGGGGTGAACAATTTTATTATTTGGAGTGTTTTTATTTACATTTTTTAATAATATGTTTTGAGTGACACTACGCACAATACTTTTTTTTTTTTGTTAATGTAGTATCTATCTAAAAAAAATTAAATGATTGACATTATAGACACATAATGTATTTCACTATTAGCATATTTATACTAATGTATTAATATATGTTAAATACAAGTTGTAATAAATGAGACTAGTCCAAAATCATGTTAAACAATTTCTTATTTAATAATGGAGTAATGAAAGTCAAGGTATCAATTATTGAAGAATAAAAATATATAATCACTCTTATATATCAAATATCTCATTAATTCTTATCACTTTTCTTTATCATTATTTTTTTATCATATTATATGATTTATCATACATTTTTTTTTCTCATTCTAGGTGTCCATTAGTACCCAAATTCATGGATTGTTTTCATTATTTAATGAGTTTCAATTCAAGAGTGTATAAGGAACCTTTGTTAAAAAATAATTAAAATAAAAATAATATTTTTAAATTTTCAATGTATGTAGCATTTCATATTTTATTTTACTTATGTTTTTATCATTCTTTAATATGCAAGTATAGACAAAACATTTATTTTATTTGCAGTTTATGGCTTTATTAGCTAGGTCACATAGATACAGTACTCCTAGCTAGCCAGGGCCCTCAGTCCAAGCACTTAAACTCACTGCTCTTACCTCAAAGTTGTGATAATGTGAAGACATTTGACAGTTTCTCCAATCTTCAAGCTAGTGGACTTTCTCTGTTATTGAGCTGTCTATAACCACAACATTGATAATTTTGGAAGCATGTGTTACTGAATGCCAATTGTATAGTAATTAAAAGATGCAAATTCAAAGTTTGTGTTTTGCGAGGTATTAACTTTTTGGACTAATGCCACCAACTTGCATCTGTGATAGAATGTCCACTTAATTAAACACATCTCAGATATCAAGAATTAGTTGTTTAGTATTTTAAAATCAAAACCTATTTTATAGATTATAAAGTAATTAATAAAAACAAATATTATTTTTATTTATGAAGATATGTCTAGATAAACTAGTTAACGGAATTCATAAGGAATTTTAAGCTTAATGTTCATATTAAATGAACTATAATTCTTTTGTAGCACTGTTTAGTGTGTTTCTACACAGACAGGTGTCTGTATGTAAGGGGTGAAACGTGTAAATTGTTGTCTCACATGAAGACCACTTATTTATTGTTAATCCAAATAATGCTAATATGTCACTCTAGTAACCTAAATATTGAATTTCTATTCAACTTTGTACCCTAGTTAATATCTTAAAACTATTTTGGATAACAGAATTTCTAAAATTTCAGCCTAAATAGCTTCTTAAAAAAATACTCTTCTACACTAAGAAGAGAAAAAAAAAAAAATTAAGATTGTTTGGAAGACGTAGTTGGTAAATCAATTGTGAAGTAATGATAAGCATACCTTCTCTTCTCTTTATCTTTAATTTTTTTAAAATTCTTTTTTTCATGGCATTAGTTATTATCACATACTACTGATTTAAGTAAAAACAAGACAGTTAATTTACGTTAGGTGTATTAAAATTTAATTCTAAACATGCAATACATTTTTCACTTTCTTTTTTTATACTTTTTTTTTTCTTTCTATTTCTTCTTTTTACCTAATACATCCTAAAATGGGGTAGACATTCTTCTTTTCCCAAAAATATATTAAACTGCCACAAATTTTCCCTTAAAAGACAGAAAACCTGAGAACAGGAAAATATATATGTATTATAATGCATACATTTAAAAACAAAAGAGAGAAATGTCAGGTTTATGGGAAGATGAATTGTAAACAATTTCAGTATTCTCCTAACCTAGCAAGCTCTTTAATTTCAGCATAAAAAGATTAGCCAAACCGACTTTTTCAACTGTTCATTAAAATTTCTTCTCTAAACTTATGGCTTCTTTCACAATTCTTCAACAAACTAATTATAACAATTAATTAATGTACTCGTTCGACATGCTGTTGGTTATCAATTAAATAAGCTATTTGTGACTTTGTCAACAAAATACCAGAATATATCAAGTCTTCTATAGTATCAACTAAAGTGTGTTTGTTTTAACGTTAGAGAATCTTGATTGATATCCAATGTCGTGAGATTTTTTTTTTCCTCTAAGTACTTTTTTTCAAAAGTAATCATTCTTAAAAATACTATCATACTCTAAATATAAACATCTCTCTCATTGAAAATTTAAATCTTCCTTTATCATATTATAGAAAATTAATCTCTTTTACTAAACTCAAACACCTTTCAGTAAAAAAAAAAAAATTGAAATGATCTATCTTTAAATGTGTTCTAGCTTGAAAACAAACACACTCTTAATGATTGTAGCAAATTGGCTGTTGAATGTAGATGGTTTAGGTAGTCCCTGTCAGCTAGTAGTGTGGTCCAAAACTAGATACGGGTCAGAAATAGGTTGCACAAGATCTTAAACTTCATATTTTATAAGAAAAGCCACAAGACCCTGCCTAATGCTGCTGCATCTTTATCCACCTATTTCTTGCTGTCCAAAACAACCTTTTTCTTCTTCTACTAATTGTCAAGTATATAATAACTTTGATTTCCAATGGCAAGAGACTGGTGAAGTCGATCACACAACCCTTGTCTAGTATCAAAGTCATCACCATGACAGGCTAGATAGATACCAGTTTAGATCTTCAATGTTTAAAATACAAAGTCCAGTTTAGAAGAAAGTAAGTAATGATTGATAAAAAAAAAATAGTTAATTTTTTTAAGTCATTAGTTTATGAATTTAATCGGAATAAATTATAATATTTTGTGATAATTATTTTAAAATTCATGAACTGTTACCTAATTGATTATCAATGTAAAAATTGTTCCATTAAACAATGTACCAAAATTAAGTTGTTTGATTATTTTATCTTATTCTAAGTTAATTGTATTTTATAATAGTAAATTTTTTTAATTTTTTATATTATATGATCATATAAAAAGATAGATAAATATGAAGATCATAAATAAGATTTTGAATTTTAATAAAATTATACCAATTCGTAGTTTTTAATTTTTTTCCTTCAAATTAAAAATTAATGAAAACGTACCTTTACCAAATGGACCTAATTCAGGTAGGTGGAACATCATAAGTTTTTTTTTTATTTTCTAATCAAAATTCTACTTAATTTTAATATTTTTTTTCTTTTGTTATCATGACATTAATATAAAGTATTTATTAATTTTATTTATAATTAATTTTTATAAAAAAAAAACCTAGTTAGTCATTTATAATAAAAATGTCTTTTTCAATCATATTTTTTTATCTATAAAATTTAAATTCAAGATCATATTTAAAGATATTAAACTGAATTTCACACCTGCCACATGTTAGTAATGCACATCTACTTTAAATACAAACTTTTATTACAAAAGTTATTAAAATGACATTTTAATTTTTATTAAAAGTTATAAAAAACTATTTTTCAATATTAGATTTCATCTTATTAATGCAAACCAACTTTAAATTATAACTTTTATTACAGTTATTCAAATGACACTTTATTTTTATTAAAAATAATACAAAAAAATAATGTTTTTCAATAAATACCATTATTCATCTTAATAAATACATAGCAACCTTAAATGCCAACTTTTAATATACAAGAGTTATTGAAATGACAATTTAATTTTTATTAAAAACAATACAAAAAGCAATTATGGCACTACACCTAAATTTTATTTTCTACTAAATACACCTTGCATTTTAGAATATATGCCTTAAGATTATGCAACTATGTAATCTTATTCCGAATCTTGAGAATATTTCCTACTCAAAACCAGTGAGTGTATTGTGAATGACCAAGGTACTAGTGGGTAGTTAGCTAATTAATGATGTCTGCTTAAAGGCTTGACTAAACTTTAATTAAACTGACACTGATAAGCCACTTACTAATAAAAACAATAAGAACCTGTTAATCTGACTCAATTGCTGATGTTCATTCTTTATTTGTTTGGAAGCTGACAAAAAGGCTCATCTACTTGACACTTGATTATTCTCTATGCAGCTTCTCCCAACCTGAATCAGGACCTTTAAAATTAAAAATCAATGGTAGATGATTGACCTTTAAAAAATTAGCAAACGAATCCAAATCAGCCAAGTGGTGGCATGGCCATGAAATTTGAATGATACCTGGATTCAACCAATTAAGGAAAGTTGTGAGAAATTACCTAATCCCTGGGTGTTTTATTCGCATTCCAAGAGAAAAAAAAGTAAAAGTATATAGATTAATGGATTGAAAAAAACGTATGTTATGTCTAATCCAACGTTTTTCTAAACATGCCCTTAATCTTTGACATAACCGAGGGAACTTCCTTTGTATTATTAAGTTGCACAAGACTATTATTTTCAAACACTAACTACATTTTTAATTCTACTTGTCTTATTTTATTATTTATCTAACCCACTAGTCAGCAGTAAGAAATTCGGTAGTTTTTATAAATTTATAGAATCAAACTTAAAGAGATTTAAATTGATACAGAGAAAATGTAATTAAAGTGGTGGTACAAATTAAATAATCAATACAAACTAATAGAAACCTTTTGTTCCATTATGTTGATCCAAATACAACTAGATTCGAATTATTTAGATCAAATCTTATAAATTAAAAAAGAAATGTTCAAGGTAGGAAAATTCACTAAAAATCACCAGCGGGGCGAAATTCTCTAATACATGGTAGTTATCAGAAATCAGTTATGGAGGGAGTTTTTTTGGCGTAAGACAATGTCAGAAACTTGAACTTCAATTGTTATTGGTTGCCTTGAATTGAACGATCTAGTATTCTGCATAACCTGATGAATTATTGTATCATTATTCAATATCATCTTTGTTTTCTTTTGATATTACATTTGTCAAAGAAAATCCACTTCCCACAGGAGGTACATTCAATCTGAAGATTAACTATAATGCCTCACCTTCGTACGACAATGCTGACACACTATCATGCGTACCTTTTATATTAAAATTTAAAAGCATCAACAAAACATAAAATCAATACTATAAACACGACTCCTAGTTCTTAATTATTTTGTTTTCACGAGAAATAGCAGACTAAGACCAGTTATTATGTTCTCCAAGTAACACAAGAAATACTTGATTCAATGAATAAACTACCAGAAAATACAAATTAAGTCCTCTAAGTATAATCGATGACTGGAGATTAAGATGATAATTTAATTTAGTCTCAATTTGATACAGAATACTATAAGAGTAAAATATATAACTATATAGATCTTATTAACTTATATATTGTTTTATTTATTTATTTTTATTTATTTAATGAGATTTTTTAATTTACACTTACACCAATTAATATTAATAATTTAGGCTTCAGCACATAATGCCTAGAGTTAAGAAAAAAATAACTACAATTACATTTATATGAATAATTTTACAAACTTGTCGATTGACAACCAATCAGAGGAAATAGTAAAGCTAAAAATTACAAACCAATGCAATTTCTTGAGGAAGTGACTCCACCATCCACAACAAGATTATGACCACTAACATACTTGGACTCATCACTAGCAAGATAGAGTGCAGCCTCAGCAATATCCTTGGCCCTTAGAGTTGCTCCTTTCAAATTGGCAAGCCCTCTCACAAACCCCTCCATTTTCTCTACTTCCTCTTGAAAGGGCAACCCAAAATTGATCCCCTCATCCTCCTCATCCTCCTCACAACCACCACCACTTCTCCAAGCATTCACAAGCATGTTGGTGGCCACCCCAAAGGGTGAAATGCAATTGACCCTTATCCCATACCTCCCCAACTCACAAGCAGTGTTCTTAGTGAGCCCCACAATGGCATGCTTTGAGGCTGTATAAGCATGTGGCCCAAGCCCCCCCATGACCCCAGCAACACTAGCCGTGGAAATGATGCACCCAATTCCCCTAGGAATCATCACTTTTGCTGCATGCTTTATCCCCAAAGCCATTCCCTTCACGTTCACACGCATCACCCTATCAAACTCTTCTGGGTCAAAGTTGATTATGCTCTTGTTCTTGGATTGGTTCCCTAGCACCCCAGCATTGTTGAACATTATGTCGAGTTGGCCATAGCGAGAAATTGTGGAACTCACCAAATTTTCAACGTCTTCTTCTATGCTAACATCACAATGCACATATGTGACTAAAGGAGCTAAGGTCCGGGCAAGCATTGTGCCAAGTGCATCCTCAACATCCGCAATCACAACCCTTGCACCGTTCTTCACAAAAACTCGCACCGTTGCTTCACCAATCCCTCTTGCTCCTCCGGTTACAATAGCAACCTTTCCTTCCAACCTATAACAACATCAAACAGTTGATAATCATTTCACCATTTTTTTTCAAAAATTTTATGGAGTTTAAATGATAGTGTAAATACTTGCAAAATATATACAAATTTTATGGAGAATGTTTTTCAAATCATTAAAAAATAAATGATTCTCACGTAACACATTATAGAAAAGGAAAGAAGAATTTAAGAAGGATTAAGTTTTAAGACATAATGTTTACAATGTCATTTTTGCTTCTTTGGAGATTAATGGGGTGCCCATGGTTTTGCTTCATTGGAGCAAAACAGAACAAACTGAAGATTGTGGACTAATTTTTTCAATATGCCTCTGAAAATATCCTTTTCAGCCAAAACATGTTAGCATTTTGAGGTGCATCTGGACGGTTTATATTTGTGTGAGAAAACCAAAAATAAAAGGATAACAAAGTGAAAGGGTGATATTTTTTTATTTGTAAATTGAAATTAGTACCTTCTAGGTGAAGATGAAAAACTGCTCTCTCTTGAAAGGATTGGAACTCCTTGGAAGGGTTTCTCGGGCATTACTTCAGCTGCAACCATGGTTGTGGCTGAGTATATACTGAGGGCAATGGAGAGAGAAACAAGGAGAGACAGAGAAGGCAGAGGCTTACAGCGCAAGTGCAGTTAGAATGGAAAACAAGGGTATTTATACATGAGAGGAATTTGTGCTTGCATTGGTTGGATCTGCGAAGCTACGTTATTTTACAATCAAGAATAATGTTTATATATTTTTACCATATTTTAATGGCTTAAATATTATTTTAGTATACGATAAATACTTTTTTTTATTTTGATTTTTTTATTTTTTATTTTAATTTTTTTGTGAAATAATAATATTAAATAATATTATAATAATAATTTTAATAATTTGATGATTTATTAAGTTATCAAAGAATTTTTTAAAATAATTATATATAATTTTTTAAAAATTATTTATTTTAGATAATTAATAATTTCAAACTAATTAATAAAAAATTTAAAAATAATTTGATAAAAATTATATATATAATTATTTTATTATATATTTTAATAATATGACAAATTACTTAACTATCAATATTAATATTACGTTATTATTTAAAAATTAAATCAAAAAATTATTTAATAATAAAAATTAAAATTAAAAAATTACAAAACAAAAAAACTTATTTATCAAGAATCAAAATAATATTTTAAGTCTATTTTTATTTTCTTTTTTATTATTTTTATAAAAATTAAATATTTTTCTTTTGACTCATTTCTTTAAGAAAACTTACGTCATAATGATATAAAATTATTTTATATTATCAGTATATAATTATTAAATTATTTTTATCTTATTTTTTGTTATATAATATTTTTATTTTGTTTATTTCTTTCTTTCGCTTCTTATGCCCTAAAAATAGAGTGTATCAATAACATTTTTCATTTCCTAATTTGTGTTTAATTTTTTACTTCTTTCGTTCTAGTTGTTATTACAAAATCATTGATTTTGTGTTTTAGGTCTTTATTTCCTGTTGCCAGCCAGGACTAATTTCCAAGTATACAGAATCACTATAATTATTTTATTTTTTTTTCCTTTAAACCCAATGGCCTATTCAGTGACGGAAAAGTGATAGGTAAACGACAACACGACGTTTACAAAAATAAATAAATAAAAATTTATAAGCTGTGTACTGTATACAGTACACCAACTGTACAACTATTAAATTCAATCTCAATTAAAAAAGTTTTGATGTGATCTTCCATAGATTCAAATATTTAATATAGTTCTTAGAAATATATAAACATTTCAATGCCTAACTGAAATTTTCTATGTAAAATCCTTGTCTGTTTATGATTTATATTAAACTTTGACTAGTCCTAATTAAGTGGACTTTTTTCATAACAAAACTTTCTTAATTTTTTATTTGCTACTCGAAGTTAAGATATTATTTAAGAAAAAAAAAACAAGATTCTTATAACTTAAATGAACAATTGTTAGTACGTAATTAAAGATTTATTTAGATATCTATTGTGTAGTGTTTTTTTTCTAACGGGTAATTAAAAATATTGTTTTCTGAATTTTTCTTCTAATATAAAGTTTTTATTCATATTTTTTTTAGTATATGAACAAAAGTTAATGGCATACAAACAGCATAAAATACATATATCATATATTGAGTTTAATTTGGAAAAAAAAAATAAAAAAGCTATATGTTTGTTGGTAAATCGACAGTTTGGAGAGCATAGTTAAATGACAGCAGAGATTCACGAAACACAATTTTTGAATATGCATAAAAATATAACAAAATATTTAACTAATTAAATAACTAAAAATAAAGTGGGAAGTTAAATTATTTGTATAATAATTTTATATAAAACTTTTATAATACTATTTTTTTATATTCTATTCATATTAATTGTTTTATTTTACATTTTTTTTATCGTATAATTCTTTTATGTTCATTGATTGAGATACCTTATTTGGCATGATATACGTTAATTCAAGTTTGTTTTTATCTAAACCAAACTCTCTTCTGTTTTATATTCGTTTTATTGTATAAGTCTTTTATTGTTGTATAAGTCTTTTATTTTTACTGTTCATTGATTGAGATACTTTATTTGTCATGATTATTAATTCAAATATGTTTTAATCTAAATCAAACTATCTTTAGTTTTATATTTTTTTATAAACCACAAGTATTTTTTATTAAAGATAATTTTATTTAAATCGAATAAAATTATTATAAACAGTAAAAATTTCTCTAAATATTTAATAAAGTTATAATTTTTATACTTCAACTATTCATTGACAGAAATACGTTATTTGACATGATCATCATTAATTCAAAGTTTAAATACAATTTTAATATTCTATTTTATTGAATCTAGTTTTGATCCTTTTATTTTTCATATAGAGATATTTAATTTTGTTATTTTAAAATTTTTAATTTAATTTTTAATTTAATTTATATTTTATTTATTTTATTTAGATTCAATTAAAATATAAAACTAACATGTTTATAG
>JAMLFT010009828.1:0-12360 GCA_026544285.1 Pachyrhizus erosus
TTTAGATATTAATTGTGTTTATTTTTATTTAATATTTTTAATAAATTATTTGAAGCATTAATAAGAAAATGCCATAGAATAATATAATGAAATTGAAGAAGTTTGTTATGAATCTTTTAAATATTAACATGGACCAATTTTAATGATCTACCAAAAATATGTGGACCAGTCTTGATGTAACATTTGGCTAACATTTGTCACATGCCAATTTTTCATTACTCCTATTGCCAACTACCTTCCCAACTATAACTTCATGCTTTAGAATGTTTCATGATCTTTGCTTTTTAATTTGCATTTATGTGAGAGAAAAAAATTACCAGTGACTAACCATCGATTTGTTTCAGAATAAAAGAAAAGAAAAAATCATCGATTTGTTTAGAGCTTCCATTTGAGTTTTAACGTAACATGGTTTTCCAACTCAAATTAACATGTGTAATTTGTTATTTTGATGGAAGGAGATATTTCTCCTTTTAAAAAACACTATTTGAAGACTAAAACAATAGGGGGGGAAAATTAGTTATAAAAAATAATAAAATAAAAAGTCTCACAATATTTCACAATATAATTTATTTTTGGAAAAATTGCACTTACCTTTTTTAAAGTTTGTCTAAACGTCACAAACTATCCCTCTAAGTTTTAAAAGCACAAACCTTCCCTATGTTAACATTGTTAACCTCTTCCGTTAAATTCTATTAAAAGGAATTACAATGTTAATTCAATTTATTTCAACAAGGCACCTTCATATACATGTAATAAGGCTTTGGTTTAGATTAGAGAAAATGTGTGGAAAGAAGAAATTAATGTAAAAGCATAAAGTGATACTGCTAGCTATGCAGCTTAGATGAAGAACTGAGAGAAATTATCCATTTAACAGTGATTTTACCCACATCCATTCAGCCTTGATAGAAGTGAAAATAAGAACTAAATGACCAGCAAAAGTTCTAGACCTCCATGGAAGACATGTTGTCTAAAATGGGCTATTGATGCAAAGTCAAAGGAAATTAATATAGAAGATGTAATTACATTAAAAATTTGGAGAAAGAATTTTATCATCTATATTGATCATATCTATTTTAAACAAGATTACTTTCAATAAAAGATAGTTATGATCTAGATAAAAAAGAAATCAAGTTGATAGTGAATGACAAGAAAAAAATTATTTGTTGAAGTGCAATTCAACAAATATAATTCAATGTATATGTATATACAGGTGGCTTGTTGAGAAACTTTGAATTAAAAATTCTAGTTCATTTTAATAGAACCTAACAGAAAAGGTTGATAGTGTTAACATTGTTTATACTATTTTTTTTCATTCAATAATTTTATTTAACATTTTTATCCAAACACATCTCAATTTTTTTACTTAATTATATTATATATAATTATGTGATAAAAATAAATAAAATAAATTTATGTATTTGTTATTGTCTTTCCAATCAATTAAAAATTGATGTTTAAAATCAATGTTTAGACTAATTATATATTATCTTATCACTTAACTCATTTATTGAAAATTTCCTTTTATTGGATAAATTTATTTTTTATATATATCGATCTATATATAAATTTGTTAATATATGAATTAAATTTAACTATAATACATTAATAGTGTAATTAAATTTATTGGATTTTATAATAATTATATTAAAATTAATTTAATTATATATTATCATATATATTAAATTTATTAATTTTTATAATAATTATTATAAAATTTATATTTATAATAATTTCTTAATAGTTAATAGTGTAAAAAAGTTACACTAACAATATATAAAAGAGATAAAGTCTGTTAAAATTATTATCATACTAATTTTAAATATTTTTTTCTTTTTTATTATCTTCTTTCTAAATATGAAGGTAGGTTTTTTTGTTACATAATATGTAGGTAGGTTTATTTTCTTCATTCACTTAATTTTTTTCTAATATTTAATTTTGTAAGATGTTAAATTAATAAATTTCATAATTTTTTTATAGAACAATATATAAATTTTTAATTAAAACCAATTTCTTTAATCTGATTTTTATTGTGTAGTTTAATTTTTTTTATATAAAAACTTTTTTACTTAAAAAAAATAACATTGTGAAATTTAAATTTATAATTAGATTGAAAATAAACAATTTTAATTATCTTTTATTATTTTATTATTTTATTAATTAATGAATTTTTTATTAAAAAATTAATTGATTTTAAATTTTGTTTCAATAACATATGAAATTAATAAAATTGTTAATATTTTTTATATATTTAAAAAAAATACTCATTCCTCAACTCGTGCTTGCATTGTATAATATACGCTCTAGTAATTAATATAAAAAGTAACTTGATTTCTCACTTCAAGATATTTAACTGTGAATCAACTATTTTTAAAAAATGTTTTACAAAATTTATAACAAATATGAAATTTCGATATTCCCAAATGGTGAAATCTATTTTTCTGAAAATCTTGTCTCATACTTTGAAAAGTTTTTGCATCCTTCCCTCACTCGAAATTTCAACTAATTCTCTCTCTATTATCTCTGTTCTTCCTCTGCACACAGAGAGCACGGAACTGCCTTTCTATCTTTGGAGTTGATTATTATTATGATTTCATTCATTTATTATATAGTATTAATTAATTTCAGACATATTCAATTTTATTCATTTTCGTATACTATTTTGAATAATTATAAAAAAATGCAAACGGCGTTGCAATAAACTAGTTATTATTTGTATATAAAATATTGAAATGCATTAATAATCCAAAGTCTTGGGTGGAATGGTTTGAGCCGTGGTTTCAGGTCCTGCTTCACCAAGTGGTCTTGAGTTCAATTCCTGACCCAAGCACATGGTTAACCAGGCTCTGATACCATGATCAATAGTATGACCTCCCAACAGTACTTTTTTATTTTTTTTATTTTTTTATTTTAATATTTTAATATTTTAAGAAATGAAGAGAAATTTAAATGTTGAGAAGAACCCTTGACAAAGTCATAGCAAGAAATTGGTTTATGTGGTTGCATTAGGACATTATTGTATAAGCTTCTCAAAATAATTGATCTCTTAGCGAATTCTGCTCGTTTTATCAACATCAAATCATGCTTCAGGGGATATGGTGATAGAACAGAGGTTCTTAAATACTTCACATTGGCACGTCCTCGTTTTCTGATGAGTAAAGAATAAAGATTTATAGTTACATCGCATAATTAGGAGACCATTTCTCAAAAAACTTAGACTTTTGTAGATTAGCAACATAACCTTCCAAGCTAATTGGCTCACTCCAAAGTTTTTCGTTTAAAATTTTTATTATAGAATCAAACAATTTTTTTTTGAATAAAAAATTTTAAGACAATTAAGTGCTTTTCATCAAGATCAATTAATTCATCAAACATCATACTCTAATAATTTTAAATAGGAATTTCATTTTACCTTTGTAATCTAATAGATTGTAAATTTACTTCAACAAGAAAAATGGTTGATTGTAATGTCCTAATTCAAATCCATGTTAGTTAAACACTTGTTCTATCATGAAATTAATATTTAGAGGATTATGAATGTTTTGACTAATCATTCTAGGTTGTCTTTGACCTAGTCCAATATGTGGACCTCTAGGACTTTGTGAGCCATATTTTGTAGAATTTGATATGCATTTGGTCTCAATTAACCATTAAGAGATTATTTGTTTGTCGTAAATTTTTGTTAATCCCTTGATTCGTATGTGATGTTATATTTCGGACAAGAACTTCATCTTGGATTCGCGAAATTGTAATGCATCTCCAATTCTGACCGTTTGATTAGCCAATAATAAAAAACTATCATTGGTAATTTATACTATAAAGCATTGATTATATCATAGTTGCTATGATCTATTTGTTGTCTTAATGCTACCAAAGTAATGTTTGAAATTACTATAGATAAATTGTCATTATCTATATATCTACCCATTGCTTGCATTTGGTTTGGGTCATATGCATAAGCATTAGTAAGATTTGTATTATTTTGATTATTTCTCAATTGGGAATTAATTGAGTTTTGCCTAAATAGTCCACTAATGGATGAGCTTGAATTAATTTGACCCTTGTATTTTGAGGTCTCCAACTAAGCATTCCCCATAGATATCTAGTATTTACAGTTCCATTTTGATTAATGAACAAAGGATTTCCTTGGTAGGAAAATCCTGCCTCCAGTGTTAGCAAACTAAAACTGGGGGAATACTTTCTAACCTTGTATTTTGTAGTCACATCTACATGTGTCAAGATTGAACTTGAAATGCTAGTGGGCGCAACTTGTGATACAAGTATCATGTTGGTAACTGTCACTACTAAGGCAACAATTGTTGAAGAATGTATTGAGGCTTCTGATATCATAATATTGTAATGATTATTTTTATTATATGTATTATTGTTTCTCTGCTCCTGTCTCCTTTAGCTTCCTTAGTCATTAGTCATTATTCTTTCACTTCTTAGTTTCATACACAACACAAATTGACTAGTTAGAAAAGCAAGCAACACAATCCCACCAAATGTGTCAATTTGTTTGTGGTGAATTTTTGTAAAGGAAAATTGTTAATTAAATCCTTTCACAAAATAATTTTAAATCACAAACAAATAAATGTTAAAAATGGAGTTAAAATCGTTGCAAATTATGAATTCTTGTTGGTTAAACTAGCAGCTTACAGATGATTTTCAACAAGTGTGTTGTGTGATAATATATCGAGGATTTTAATGTGAATTTTGCTTTAAAGATAGAGTTCTCAAAATAGTTTACTTCTCAATAAATAAACATAATAGTTTGTAGAAATTGAATCAAAATAAATCCTAACAGTCTAAAAGGATTTCGAGAAGAAATGATAATTGGATAGAAGTAAAATTTAGAGAAGAAATTAAGAGAGAAATGAATAAAAGACAAAAAGAATTTGACCACAAAGAAAAAATAAATCAAAAGTAAAAAATGTTCACTAGTGTGAGTTTAGAACATACATCATGTTTGCATGTTTCTCTAGTTTATTCTTTGATGATTAACATATATAGGTTTAATCAAGAAGTTTAATGTGAATATTTGAGTCGATTTTTTATTGCAACCTAACTCACCTATTTATAAAGTATTCTACCAATAGTGATATTTATAATATTTTGACACATGTATACAAACATAAAAATTGTCTTGACCTATAATAATTGATCTTCAATTTTTGTATACTTAAATTTCAAGTTTTTATAATCTTCGATGTTTCTTCGATTTCTATTCAAATTTGGTGTGTTTCTATACTTTGATCTTCTACTCAAATCATATAAATATGAAACTTCTGACTTTACTTTGGAGACTTTAATTTACATTTTAAACCTCTTGTTGTCTTATTAACCTTTTCATTTTTTTTTCTTCTTAAGAGCTATTTCTAAATCATATTTTGAGCCATCTCTTTTTTCTTCAAAATTAAGTTTCAATAAAAAGATTTTTTCTTTTCTAAATTTGAACTTCGATTCAGAAATTAGGTAATGTGAATGCAGACTTCCTTGTGGAATCAGGCATAAATGGCTTTGCTTAAATATCTCAAATAAATCTACCTACAAGTGTATGCCATGGAGCATAGTTTTTGGAGTGGAATTGAATATTATTGGTTAGGTAGGAATCATGTGATGTTTAATCAGGTTTGGTGGTCTATACAGGAAACGGCTGGGAAATTTCTTTCAACTGTCTTAAAACGTGAATTCGGACCTAATTCATCCTTAAAAGTTAACTTGTCTTCCAATTATATAGTCTGTCTTGACACTATCTCTGATCAATGACTTGATTTTTTTTCAATAAAATGCTCCAAGCGGTCGTGGCAGCGAATAATTGCTTGTCGGCTACTAGCAATGTTCCATCTAGTTGTGGTGGTCCTAAGGAAGTGAAGTGGATGCCTCTTGATCATGGTCAAATTGCATTGAACTGTGATGGTTCAGTAATTGATTCAGGAGTGCATCATGTGGAGGAGTCTTGAAGGATGAAAGTGGTGAATTCATTTGTGGGTTTGCTGCTGCAACAAGGTTGATTCTTGTTCAATTTTAGTGGCAGAGTTTTGGGATATTTTTTATGGTATCAAGTTGGCTTGGGAGAAGGGATTTAGGAATATTAAAGTTTATTCAAATTCTCAATGTGCCGTTAACTTGCTGGTTAAAGGAGTTGTTATACCCATCCATGATCTTATCTGATTAAAGCAATTCATGAGGTTCACAGATATGAAGGTAATGTTTACTGGACTTATGTACTGAGGGAAGCAAATCAGGTTGAGGATCCTCTAGTTAAATATGGGATGCAAATGTTTAGTAATTTTCATGTATTTGATCTAGCTCCAGACTTTGTAACACTGTTAAAGGCTGATATTGTTGGTGTGTATTTTCTTAGAGGCTTCTAGGTTGATCAATAAATTTACTTCACCAAAAAACAAAGAAACCTTTCAACCTTTATATGCATATCACTGTCAAAACTAAACAAATCGAGTTTCATTAGATATAATCTAGAATACCAAAAGCCTATATTTTAAACCCAAAGATTATACAAAGAAATCAGAAAATGAAGGGTTTTGTTATTTGGTACAGATGATTCAATATTACTTTTTTGAGCCAGAGTTGTGTATTTTTTTTTTTTTTAAAAAATAAAATTAAACCAAACCAAACTGTTGTAGTTAATCGATTTTTGTGAAGTGGTTTGATTTTTGGGGGTCTGTTTCTAAACGAATTCAGTTCTGAACCAATTTTAAACCAGTTTTGAAAGTTGAAATTAAAAAAATAAATTATATTAAAATTTTCTTCTCATAATCTAAAATCAACTTATGCATTTAATTTTTATAAAAAAAATTATTTTAATTTTTTCAAAAAGCAAGAAGAATAAGTTGATTTTAATTTATGAGATAAATTCAATTTATTTTGCCTTTTTATTTTTTTCTTCTTTATGTGCTTATAAAAAAAATATTCAATTTCGAATATAACCCGTGTACATGTTCATTTACATGCAATTTCAGTATTGAAAGACGTGACAAATTTCATTTCACTTCTCTTGGTTGCAGGCAAATTGATTCTCGTGCATGTTATAACTTTCCGGAGTTGCAATAACCATTCAAAATGACTTGCAATAATGCATTTCACAAGAATCAGAATTGACACAGGAGTTGCAGTAACTATCTAGCTTTACATGCAAGAGCTACGTTAATCTTCATTAACATGCAATTTCAGTATTGAAAGACATGACAATCTCATATCACTTCGCCTCGTTGCAGCGGAATCTCACTCGACCTCGTTGCATGTTTGGAAACTCTCAGAGGCTTGGCCACAGAAACTACTGGTTGTAATTTATGTGTTCATTATTTTGATGCAATTTTCTGGACTAGGAACATTTTTCCAAACATGCATCTAGTTGCATGTAATCATTCCAACCATGGTTAGAACTTACTATACGAAGAAATCGTTCGACCAATGGATTTGTCAGTGAAAAAGGCTTGAGTAATGATTTTATGATAAGTGCAGATAGAGGCTTTTATGATAATTTTAATTAAAATAAGTTTTTAAGATAAGAAAAAAATACACTACCCAAACAATTTTTTTTTTTAAGCAATTTTTTTTTTCAAAATTTACATAAAAGTAGTTTGCCATGATTAACATATTAAATGATTGACTTTTTAACTTTAAAAGTTCCATCCTAAAACAACTATTATAAAGTCAATTATGTAAATCAACTAACTAATCTATCCCATAGAATAAATAGACGATGATCATAATAAAATTGAACAAAACAAAGGTATCTTATTTTACAGCAAATAAATTAGTATCTTTTTCCGAGCACTATCCCAAATTTAAAAGTTGATTAACGTGACACGTTAAATATACCACATGAAATGAATAAACGATATCAATTAAAAACACACCATTTTGCGCGTTACTTTAGAGTGAAAACATTTTTCTAGCACATTGAGTGTGCACTATCTTAAGTAAATCTTATTTTAGACTGCAAACATCTTTTAATGTTTACAAAACAAGATTTACTTTCTGTTTACAAATTAGAAAATACGTTTTGATCTTCTAATATAAATAATACACCCATAAAAAAACATGGAAGTAAAGTGAAGAGGAAACTGATTAATGTTTAAGACGAGGACCTTTTTAAAGCCTGTACCCATTACAGCTGATAACAGGTCTACGCCATGATTGAAATTCTGCTTAGTGTGACAATTGGGAAACGGTACTCTGTTTCCACTATTGTGACTACCAAGGTAATGGGTTTTATCCAACGAGGCTGGAATACCACTAGTGGAGCAACATGGGGACAAGTACTCTACGTGAATTGTCGAAAAACATAAAAATGGCTTGGCTAGTTGCACTATGGCAACGAAGGATGCATGCTGCAGTATCATCGAGCACTACAAATATTTGAAGATTTAGTTGAGTAATGAGAAATTTTCTCATGTTTTTTGGGTGTCACGAAATAATAATTATGAGAAATATTAGAAAAATAAAAACATAAAAACTCAATGGGATGGCGCATTGACTGGTATCAATTACAGTTATAAACATTGAATCCAAACCCAATAAAAAAGCTCAAAAGTATTAGGCATCCCATGAAACAAATTCCTACTATAATTTTAGCCATCAAGATGTCCTAAACCAGAAAACATGAACATAAAGCCAATTTGTCTCAGAAGAGAACCAAAAAACAAACTAGATAATATTCACCCCTGCATCCAGAATGACCAATCCACAAGAAGACTCCCAAAAAGCATTAAGCCTGAAATGATAATCATAAGAAGAAAAAATAAGCACAATTCCAGAAAACTCAGAAGGGCAACAAATAGGTAACTTACAATAATGTTATGATGATATAGAAAAGACTTGTACATTTTGGGTTAAGTGGTTAACAATAAATCAAATACATATATTCAAGCAGATTGTATAATGCACAGTGCCATTTTTCTACTCCAATCAACTAAAATGTCAACATCCTCCGTATCACGTGCATTTTCAATCAAAATTAGCCCAATGCCCAAGAAATAAATCAGTAGCTACCTTGTTGGCTATGTTGTTGGAAAGCCAGTCCAAACCCTCATAAAGACCCTCCCCAGAGGTTGCACAGGTGCTCTGGATGTACCTGAAAGAAACATAAAAGGATGTTAAATTTCAATAGGATAGCTATCAGTTCTGGGGAAAGGTGTCATGGATCACAATATTTACCAGTGGCGCTGTCTGAGAGAGTGGAGACCCAGCTTGTCAGTAATTTCAGCAGCATTCATTGCATTGGGAAGATCTTGTTTGTTAGCAAATACAAGCAATACTGCATCTCTCAGTTCATCCTGTGAAAAGATAATTGAAATATACCATTTAAAAAAATTATGTCATTTCATCACAAGAATATAACAGAAAGCAACAATAAAGACGTCTATGGTTCAGGTCATGATGTTATTATTAACATTAAGATCAAGCCAAAAAGACCAATCAGCAAGAACTTATCTTCCAAGGGAGCTCGAATCTTACATTACAATCCCATAAAAAGCAGGTCAATTAACTAAGTAATTTTAAATAGAAAAGATTTATGTTAGCTATTCCTCTTCATCAATAGGAAAACACCCATTTTGGGCAACTGCACATCATTTAGAAACAGCATAGTCATACTAATAGCAGGTACAGAAAAAATTGCTGACTGCTTCAGCTGGAACGGTTCTTTCCTTCCAAAAATTCCAATGAGCAATGATATATATTTATTTAAATAGACAAACAAAATCTCATTTTAGATTTAATGATACTTAAAACTATATATCTTCACTAGTTTACAATCACTGTATCTAATTCTGTGATCCTAAACCACATCTATGCAACTGAAAGAAATTTCCTTCAGGATGAGTGGAAAGGAAAAATGAGACAGGAGAGAAAATTTTGCAATTTAAATAGGAGAGAAACGTTTAAGAATTTTGTTTTTTTAAAGACAACTTCTCTCTACTTTCACTTCATTTTCGCTTCTCAACCAAACAAGAAAAAATTCCAAATTTAAAAAAAAAAACTTTACTCCTATTTTCTTTCTCTACATCCAAACATAGGGTAAAAGTCAGAGGAATATCTAACATTAACAGACATGATGAAAACAAAGATATCTAATATCATGACCCGAAGAACCAACCCAAATTGACTAATACCTCATTCAACATCCTGTGCAACTCATCTCTGGCCTCAACAACTCTGTCCCTGTCATTGCTGTCAACAACAAATATAAGACCCTGTGTGTTTTGGAAGTAGTGCCTCCACAAGGGACGAATCTGCAAAAGAAAACTTGTTTTCAACTTATGACATCCAAAACATATAACTCAGCACCGTGATAGCTTTGTTAGCAAATTTATAAAAATGCATAAAGATCAAACTTTAACCTTGTCCTGGCCACCAACATCCCAAACAGTGAAGCTAATATTCTTGTATTCCACAGTCTCCACATTGAAACCTTAAACAATAACAAATAAGAAAACATAACATAGTGAGTATCAGCATCCAGATGATCTTACAATTTCACCCAATTATGTAACAAAATTTAAGAAATATAGGAACCTTGCAAACTGTCTCAGATTGTTGCAGAAAAAAATTCGTCTTTAGTACATTAGAGGTTCCCGTATATTAATAATTCCTAGTTATCTATAGTAATATCAATAGTTAATTAGAGCAATTATTTAGTTAGTCAGAGAGGGTGAAACGACAGGTGTCTGGTTAATAGGACACAATGTAGAAAGGTGTGGTACACTGTTCTGTATCAATTGAGTATGAGAATTAGCTCTGTTATAGAAAGAGGAAACCCTTTGTGAGGGGGAGACCATTGGAGGAGAGATCTTTCTCCTTGCATTGCTCATTTTCAATCAAGAAATACAACCTTTCATTTTCTATATTTAATACTCTGGGTTCTCCTATCAGATTAACACGAGATAGTGAGGGATAATTGTTATAAAAGATCACCAGGATTTCATATAAAGTATCACATACTGAGCAGCGTCTGAAATACCCAACATCATTTGAGATCCCAGTCTTCAATTTTCAAGGTTTCATAACGGATTCAATAATGTATGATTCATCTTAAAATCTAACTAACGTGTAACAAACTCTTAAATCAGTAATTTAACTAATACAATTCAGCAAGTCGTTACAGGATCAAATCAACAATGAAAATGTATGCACATTAACATTATACAGGTGAAACATTATATACACACACATTATATAATAAACATAACAAAAATCAAAATAAAAAAACTTACCAATGGTAGGAATTGTGGTAACGATCTCTCCAAGTTTGAGCTTGTAAAGGATGGTGGTCTTACCAGCAGCATCAAGACCCACCATCAGAATTCGCATTTCCTTCTTGGCGAAAAGCCGACTGAAAAGCTTGGTGAATGTCAATCCCATTTCTCCTTCAGCTAGTGGATCCCTACATTCACAAATTGCACCGAACATTAACAGAACTGAACTACCTTCATAAGCAAAATCTCAATGAAACGGTTCCATTCAGCCAAAAATAAATCAAACCAAATAAAAAATATTAATCATCGCACGACACTGGATTCAGCCAGATCTTAAACCAAACGACAAAAACAACAAGAAGCTTTTCGATCCGCAAAATCATCGAAACGGATCGCAAAACAGAAAAGGAATCCCAAAATTAACAATCTGGACATCCGGATCCCGAAACCCTCAGATCGAGCAATCAAATTTCAAACAGTCACAACAAACAAAAGCATCTAAGAAAACGAACGAAGCAATTCCCAAATTGAACAGTATAAAAAGCTCGAAACTCGCATGCAATACGAAACATCGAAGAGGGAAATGAAATTACGAGAGGTCGAAGAGTTTGTTCGGTAGATAGATGGAACAGAAAAGAAGAGAAGGTGATGGTGGATTTTGAAATTACCTTGAGGGATCTCGAACAAGAAAGCCTAGAGAGAGAAAGAGAAGAAAAGAAAAAGAGAGAGAGAGAGAGAGGTGAAGAATGCTTTACAAGAACGCCAATTGGAATGAAAGGGGTTTTTATAGCAGAGACAGGAACAGGGGTACCCGATTTATATGCGCGTTTTGGATCAAATAACTATTGCACCTTGGAATGCATTTCACACGCTGCATTGTTTCGAACCTTCCAAAAGCAATGCCTCTTTTAAATAATTCCAATGCGCAAAATTAACATATTTGTAATTTGAATTTAATACAGATGTATTCATATCAACTAATACTCATAGAGAAAAATAGTTTTGCTTCGATAGTGTAAAAGTCTATACTGTTATTTAATTTATGAATTATTATATAGTTTAATTTTATAATAATTAATTTAAATATAATATAAATAATAAATATTAATTAAATAATTATATATTATCGATATGTAATTAT
>JAMLFT010009829.1:0-12378 GCA_026544285.1 Pachyrhizus erosus
TTAAAAAAATATTTTGATAAATTTTTTATTTCAAAAATAATAAAATTTGTTTTAAACAATAAAAATTCTCATAAGATAAATAAAAAATATTTAAAAACTTTAAATAATAAAGTTTTGCATAAGTTTACCTAATGAAGTTATTTTCTTAAAAGGATGTTTTTGGAAAAATCACTTAAATATATCCAAGAAAGTTCTATCAAAACCAAACACGAATAGCTTTAATTCCTAGAACACATATGTAAGCATTTCCAATAATGTTTAAGACTAACAAACTATGTTTTAGTTATTCTCAGGAATCATGATTCCCAACATTTATAATTTTTAGGAATCATAACTCACAGGTATGAAAAAGTTTTCCTTCTGCCAAATACCCCATAAATGTGACAATATGATTAAAACTTCCAATAAAGTGCTCATATAAAAAATGAAAAACTACAACTACATCTCAATCATAGTCCTCAACTAGTCCTGTCTTGGTATACCTCAACACTTACCCAACATATGCTGTGATAACCTCAGCACTGTGGCACTTGGCCACAATCCTGTTCTGCATTCAAGAACCTGACATACGGAACTTGGTATATTTTTTGTAAGAGAAAATATGTTGGACAAATCTTATTGTTGTTCATGTTCCAGCTCAAGATAATCCTGTTCTGCATTCAAGAACCTGACATATGGAACTCGGTATATTTTTTGTAAGAGAAAAAATGTTGGACAAATCTTATTGTTGTTCATGTTCCAGCTCAAGATCAACTTGCTGATGTTCTAACAAAGCCCCTACCCAAACTGAAGTTTCTTGAGGTAAGATCCAGTATCACAGTGCTGTCTCTCTCTGAGTTTCAAGGCACTCTGAGCTTGCAGGGGGAATAATAGAGTACATGCTGTACTGTTAGATTACTGGTTAGCTGCCTCAGCATTCTGTTCTAAGCTGGGTCAGCATAACTGCCAGAGTTAATTGGCCAACTGTCATTCTATTAAGACAGCTGGAGTTGCAGTACAAGCTACTCTCTGTGTAAACAATTGAGCTCTGTAACTCTCTTCTAACAATCTTCATTTTACACAGGTCATAAAATTCTCTCTTCCCTTTCATAAGATCTTCTCTTAATTCTATACTCTTGACTGTTTCCTTTTAGTTTCTCTATGTAGAAGTATGTTTTATCCTCCTTCTCATTTTAACTTTATCTCTATAGTATAATTTATTCTGTTAGTGTTATCTAAAACCAGGAAAAAAAATTACCTCCAGTCAATTAAGTGGTAATAATTTTGGCAAGTTCTAAATTAAGAAATTAAGAAAATAAAAATAAAGGCAAAGAAAATTGTACAACGTTAACACCAATCTAGGGGCAAAAAACACAAGAAAAACCAACTTCAACTTAGTAAAGTTACTATAGAATGTACCATGGTCTAATGCGCATTACATCTGTTCCAGGCTGCTTAGATGGTAAGCGGTTCAAGTGTTCAATAACTGTATGCACATGAGACCAATTCTGGCAAGTTTACAACATTAATGAGAAACAACATTCATATTGTAGTCAAAATAATGGGGAAATGGATTTGTTATCGTAATTTTAAAGATAGATCACTACAGACCTGCATTGATATTACATCTGCATGATCAATAACCAGAACCTGTTTAGAATAAATAATACATACTGTCAACTTCATATTCTATGACCCATATGAAGGGAAACTACATATTGAAATACATTTGTTCTTTATCAAATATGATTTAACATTAACAAGTAGGGCAACTGACCTCTATGGATGAAAGAAAATCTACATCTTTTTCCTTATTACTCCCAGCCTCTTCAATTTTCTAGAATATTGAATAAACTGATGTTAGCATATATAAGTAATACATTTATAAAAGATTCAGCAGGCTTTCATAAGATTGAGAGGATTATTAAAAAATAAAAACTATTCAAATTCATATTTATACAAAGGAACAAAATATAGATAAAATTTATAAAAAAAAAAACCTGCATTTTATGCTATACTAGAAAAGCCACATACTGTGTATAAAGAAGGTAAAATTAAAAAAATTGAATCTCTATACTTGACAACATTTTCATTTTGATCCTTAGCATAAAAAAACTCTACAATTTGTTTCTTCTAAGATGAAAGACGATTATTAATCAGTTCTTATTTTTAGCTAAGTTATAACAGTTTCAGATTTTCATTTCCTTGAGTTAGCTAATGTTTTGTCCTACATGGCATCATGCCATCTCAGCAAAGACAGTAGAGATTAGAGAACTCAGCAAAATCTGACTCTGTCAATGCTTCATAATTTTGGCAAACAACCAGGACTCATAATTTTTTTTTCATGTAAGTACCAAAAATGTAGAGTTGTTTATATAGGGACTAAAATCGGAAAAAAAAAATTGTTAGGTATGTGGACCACATTTTTAATTTAAACTAAAAAGAAAAATCCACTTGCATTTAATTATATGATGGTTAAGAAGCTTCTTATTTATTTAAAAATGTTGAAAACTGTCTACCTGCAAAGCACACTGACCTCCTAAAGTAGTTTCCTTAATGCCCCATTCAGATAAAACAAAAAAGTATCTTTCTTATGATTTTATACAAACTGATGATGAGATTGACAGATCTGTAATTATTAACTCTAACTGTCTTATTTTAGGAGTCCAATAAAAGTGAAGTTGATATTAACCATAAGCATTAAAATGAAAAAGTGGCACTGTGACAATAAAGGCTACCTGAGACTTATACGAGACAATAGAAATCAATTTACTATGTTTGTATATAGGAAAATTTTGGGGACTGTTCCCCTCAGAATGATAATTTTATATTCATATACACTGTTTTTACTGAAAAACTCTGATACAAATTGATCCAAAATGATCTTATTGAAAAAGTGTGAATAGATACTAACAAACAGCATTAGAATGCCCAATACCTTTTACTTATACCAGAACGATTATGAACTTGAATGCTGGACAAAGCCCAAAACTGAATAAAGTTAAATTCCCAACAATAAAACCCAAACCAAGCCACTGTACATAAAAACCACTTTATTTGGATGAAGATGACTCGTATGACAATGTCAGTTCCATCAATATACCTACCTTCTAACCTGTTAAAATGGTTCCATAAATGTTTACTCATGCACCTTCACCTTGACCTTACAAGGTGACAAGCATCTGATTTTGTTGGCACCTGGCATAGGAAATGTTATGGTGACATGGCAATGGTTTCAGTTCAAGAGCAGCATGCTCAAAGAAGAAATGACATGAGATGTGGTAATTAGTAAATTTTAAAGGAAAAGGACATTATAATAGAATATTTAGCACATGAATATCTTATGCTCATGGTATGTAACATACTCTTCTCTAAATTTTTTTATGAGACTTTCTACTTTTGGGGGTTTTAGTCACCCTTGCTTCCTTGAAGAGCATGTCTTACCCCATGCCTTAGTACTTGTATTCTGTATTAATATAATTTCTTCACTAAAAATCATAAATAAACAAAATAACTGTCCAACCAAAATACAAGGGAAACTTATATGGATCAATCACGACCAAAGTAAATTTAATCTGAAGGGAGCAAAAAGAAATCTCTAGAGTAAAATATGAATAGAAGAAACTAAAATAAATGGAAAAAAAAAAACTGCTTACATTAACCAAGCAAAGTGCTGAAGCAATAATAATGTCTGAGGTATGGAAATCACTAAACAACTTGATTGTCTTCCTGCACAGAACAAAGCACAAAACTTACAATAGAACTGGAAAATCATCTCATATTGCAAGTTACAACAAAACAGTTTGATAAAAGCAGCTTCCCAATGGTTGTTGAAAAGTATTCATGACTTTTATATAATTGACTTTTTTAAGAAAATAAACAAACACAAAAAGATGATTTTAAATGCAATGAAAGTGCTCATTGAAATGTGGAATAAATAGGGAGTGGGCAAATTGATTTTGGCGTGAGTGTTAAAGTTGATAGAAAGAGTAGTGGAGAGAATAGAATTGTTTCTCATTGATCAGAATTTTAATTACAGAATACAAGATGTCCAGCATAAGCCATTTATAGTGCCCTCTCTCATTGGAAGGATACAGTTCAGTTAGTTATACAATTGGAAGAATCTAGAATGATAGTATAGGAAGTGTATAATGAATGTTGAGTGATATACCCACATGTATGCTCTTTATTTATAATCACATAATACGGTACAAGAGAAAAAATCATGGATATAAAGAATATACGTAATAAATGTTTTCATTTAAATTACTTTTTTAACACTCCCCCTCATGTTGGAGCATATATATCATATGAACCAAGCTTGTTACAAATGTAGTCAACACAAGAGTTATTATTGAGTGACTAAGTGAACATGTTAGCCAGTTGGTCACTACAGCTAACAAAGTCAGTTTTAATTTCCCCCTGAAAATACCCTCTCCCTTAAAAAGTGGCAATCTATCTTTGTTTAGTCTGCTCATTGAAGATCGGATTTGATGCAATGTGGAGAGAACTTGATTGTCACAAATAAGTTAAGTATCTTGAACATCTCCAAACTTTAGCTGTTGGCGTAGCCTAAGCCATGTAATCTCGTATACAGTAGCTTCCATAGCACGGCATTCAGCTTCAACATTGGATCTAGTAACTATATTCTGCTTCTTGTTTCTCCATGAGATCATATTTGCTTCCATAAAAACACAATACCTAAAAGTGGATCTTCCATCTGATGGTAATCCTACCCAATTAACAATAGAGTAACAAATGATTTTGGCGTTGCCCTTATCTACATATAATAGTCCACATCCTAGTGCATTTATTATGTACCAAAGAATACATCAACATCACAATGATTATCACAAAGAACATTCAGAAATTGACTCAACATGCTAACTGCAAATGTGATGTCAGGTCTGGTGACAATGACATAGTTAAGTCTGCCCATAAGACATTGATATCTTCATATATTAAGTGATTCACCAATGTCCTGTTGCAGAGTTCAGTGCAAAGCTGATGTTTCATCACTGTGCACAAATGTGGGAATGGAAGTGCTTATGAATCTTGTCCCATTATTGCCAAGAATTCATGCAGCCAATAACACATGAGATTATGCATCAGAGACGCCCAACTTCTCGATCTTCAATCCAGAGAAACTTCAGAGGAATGACTGAGTTTACAACATAGTGGTGAAGCCTTTGACCATCCATGATTAGCTCAACTTGTTTACGCTAGAGCAAGACATTTTTGTAAACTAATTTATCTGTGATGATCACATGCGAAAAAGCAATCAGAGTAACAGATGGAAGATTTGCATCAGATTTCAGAGGAGGTGGTGACAAGGCAACAATTGGTGATTAAACCTAAGCTCTGGATACCATTTTAGAGTTGAGAGAAATAGTAGAGAGAACAGAATTGCTTCTTATTGATCAGAATTTTGATTACAGAATACAGCTATCCACCATGGGCATGAGCTATATAGTCACTAATAACCAACTCTTAACTGATACCGTGACAGCTAACTGAATACAGTTTAGTTAGTTATACAGGTGGAAGAACCTATAATAATAGACACACTAAATGCATTACACTCTAATATTGGGACAGTGGTCCCAAGGCTGCATTAAGGATCTTCAATTTTTTATTTTACTTTTTTCACAGTAATGTAGCATTGAAGTGGCTATCTGGAATTTCACAGTGCAACTGTTAAGGTTATAGGATTCACACAATGCAGAGATGACTTGCACAATTTACAAAATTGAGCATCTATTGATATAATATAATTTAAACTTTGGAACCCCAACAAAGCGATTTTGCTTAAGTAAGAATATGACAGAGTATATGCATTGCAATTTTAGCAAGAGCCAAGAGAAATATGACTTGGATGTAAAAATGGTTGACGATGTCATACCACAGAATTCTAAGTTTAAATATTTGGGATTAATACTACAAAATGACAGGGATATTAATACGGATATCACGGAGAAGAAACAAGTAGGATGATTAAAATGGAGAAAGGCATCAAAGTTATTTGTGATTGAAAAGTACCTTCCAAACTTAAAAACAAGTTTTAATGTACTGCTATACATATGGTTATACTCTGGCAGTGAATGTCGGACTTTAAAGAGACAAGAGAAAAATATGGGAGCAACAGAAATGAGAATATTAAGATAGATGTGTGGCCACAAAAGAAAAGACAGGATACAAAACGGTTGTATATAAAGAGATATTTGTGAAGCATCAATTGAAGAAAAGATGACAAAAAAACATTTAAGGTGATTGGGACACATACAAAGGACAGAATCCCGAAAAAAGTAAATTGCATGGTTTTTAGTCCTCTGCAAAGGGAAAACGGAGACCAAGAAGGACAATGGAGGATGTTGTCAAAAGAGATCTCATGGTAAATAATATCTCTAAATATTTGGTCTTTAACTGAGCTGAATGTCATAAAGTGATCCATGTAGCCAATTTCACCAAATGGGATAAGGCTTTTGTTGTTGTTTGGGACCCCGACAATGCCCAAATCAATCCCCAGCATCACCCATTCACCACCAATTGAAAAAATAACCATAATTAACATGGAGTATGAGTAAAATAACAAATGTTGATGGTGGACTTGTACAAGCTTCCACAACATATCTTGGAAAAGGAAAGAGAATAAACTGTTACACTATAAGAGTATAATTACCTAGTAAATTTGATGCCAATCATAAAGTCATCCTCATTATTGCCTCCAAAAAGTATTTGAAAATCTGTCGCTTTGGAAGACTGGTGAGGTTTTGCATTTTCAAACTCTTCGCCATTTTCTATATCACCCTTATGTTCTTCACTTCCAAATTTAGTAGAAAAACGATCCATATGCTCAACATTGACCTGACAAAACAAACACAAATATCATTAAGGACCTACAGAATTGTTTATCATGCTCAAGGAAAATGCAATACAATACATTAAGATGGATAATATTACTAAGAAACGCTAGCAACAATGAGTCAACAGCCAGAAACTTGAGTTGAAAGTCACTAGTAGCAGCAATCATTTTAGGCTACAAAGTTCAAATGAAGGTTCAACGAATACGTCTATTGCTGGTCTTAGAATTTCACTACTCATGCAATATGATGATATGCATTAAAATCAATAATATGAATAAAAACCTCATGGCCAGTCAGATTATGTAATACATGATATACAACTCTATAAATACTGAATGTAAGCAGAAGCTCTTTAGTTTTGTAATTCTGAGATTTCAGTGAAATAGAAATTTATCAATTCTCTCTCTCATTTTCTATTTGAATAAAAAGAAAAGACAAATATACAATCAAATCCAAAGAGCTCTGCAATTCTCCTCCATAGTTGATAAAGAAACGCCCCTTAAAGGAAACATGAGCAGAAATCAGCACCCAAGCAGGGACAGGTACTTTTTATCCTAAGGGAGACGCACAACAGCACAAATAAAGACATCTAGCTAAATTTATGGAAATATACTCTAGCAGTATACCATTTCATTCATTAACAAACATGTTATGCAAAAAGGACAATTCAAATGCCCAAAAAACATGCATTAATATTATACAATGTTCAAAAGTCAAGACAATGGTTAGCATAGCTTGACTACCTATTTAAATAAAAATTAGAAAGAGAGAACATCAACATACCTTGTAAGCTGAAGGTGTAAGCTGTATAAGCCTCTTCACAACACGGTACACAATACTTGCCAATGGCAATATAATTAAAACCTAAAACAAGAAACAGAAAAACGATATAGAAAATATGCTTAGCGTTTCTTAAATAGAAGCTTACTCCTAACTTTAAGTTCATTTCAAAGGAGTACTGAGTTTATCAATACCTAGAGAATGAAACAGAAAAAAGATGCATAAAATATGCTTAGCATTTGTTAAATAGAGGCTTACGTCTAACTTAATGTTCATTTCAAAGGAATACTAAGTTTATCAATTAAAATTTAAACATACAACAAAGAACAGGGGGGAAGGAGGAGTATTAACAAATCCACTATGACATGTGTACTTCAAGGAATACCAAATCAATTAATTATATTAAAAAAAAAATAGTGTATGCTTGTTTTCTACAAATCTAACATTTAACATGACAAAGAAGTAAGGACTATATGGAACAACAAATTGCAGAACACCGATTAATGATTTGAAGCAATTATATACAAGTCAAATATTTCATATGACAAAGAAGTAAGGACAATATGGAAAAATAAATTACAGAACACCGATTAATGATTTGAAGCAATTATCTACAAGTCAAATATTTCATATGACAAACAAGTAAGGACAATATGGAAAAATAAATTATAGAACACCGATTAAAGATTTGAAGTGGCAAATGCAATTATAATAAAAAATCCATCATAAGGAAACCATTAAGACTCCTTTACCTTAGGACGAGTAAAACCCTGATCTCGAAATCTATCACTATCAGCATTATCTTTAAGCTTGGTCAGTTTGGCATCATTTTTTTTCACACAGTCTCTAGTTCTGAAGACATGATTGAGCTGTGTGTAACAATCACTATGTCAAAGATGTTCGCAAACTCCCTACTTCTTTTATAGAATGACAGGGAAATATACTTACAGAATGCATTATGTATGCATCCATGATGCTTGTGTCTTCAAGGCCTTTGAGATAGAAAGGCCTCTTGTTACAGTAAAGTATATCCCGGTAGCTGCTGCCTGGAATCAAGTCAACAGAAAGTTAATGCCCATAAAATGATTAAAAAAATCAATAGTGGAAATGTCATTTGCAACTTCTTTGTTTGACATTTTGCAATTTCCCTTTATAACCACTGTAATCCCCATCAGACCAGGAACTTATATACTAAATAGAAGAAATAGTAAATTTTCAGAACATTAGAAGAAAAAGAATCATAAACTCACCCTTAGTGTAGCAAACATTCAGAGGATAAAAATCTAAACAATAGTAATGGGAGGGTTTAGGCCTCTAATGATTATGATTGTAAATATGTGAAGCTCATATTGTAAATTGATCATTATGATTTGAAATCAACTTACAAAGGGAGAAAAAAATCTTTTGTTTAGGTGAACTAATATTTTTGCCTTCAGATGTCTTGTAGACATCCATCCAATGCTCGAACAACTTCGATTTGAGACCATGACAAGAATTGATATCCAAATCCTACACAAGAAAGCAAGAGAGCACAATGTAATATGCACTCAAGGCCTTTGGCAAATTGAAAGATGAACATATCTTGTATTAGCCAATGTAAGATTATGAATTTGTGTGCATTTTTACATAATATAAAACTACAACAAAGCCAAGATATAGCTGATGTCATTGACGAAGGAAACATGCCAATTCCATTCGAAACAAACCATCGTATTTTTTCACAGCAAGGGAAACTAATTCAATATCTCCAATCAGACAGTAAACAACATAACAATGATTCAAGTTATAATTATCAACTTAAAAAGCAACCTCACAAATGGAGATGCAAACAAAAAGCCAGCTAGTCCTATTTACTTCCAAAAGGGTATCAACATTGACCACACTCAATATCTAATTAGTTTTTCTCACCTAAGACAGCATTATCTATTTCAAGGAAAGACAAACAGAAAGAGATGAAAAAACACCATCATTATAAAAAATGTAGCATTGCAGTGCGCCACATTCAACATTCCTCATTCCTTCATGGCTACTGATTGGCAAATGGCTATGAAATATACCATTTTTGCATTTTCACAGAGGTTGCAGAGACATGAAATTTTGGATATACCAAAAGAATATAATAACATGAAATACCTCTAAAATGTTCTCTCCAGTTCCAGTCCACTTGCAATTTGACATGCCAATAGCTGGAGTCTCCCAGCTAAATTTCCTGTTCCTTAGGTCATCAATTTCTTCTTTGGACAAATTATGTTGCAAATGTAAATCGAAAGAGCTACATGGAAAAAATGATATCACATTAAAGGATGACTGAGCAAGTAAAAGGAAGAGAAAATACATATGATTGGTGTATAATGATCATGTAATACAAAAAACAACACTCGCAGTGGCAAGTAACAACTAGTCAGTAGTAACCAGACTCAGTGCAAAACAAATCACAGAACATGCAAAAGAGGTCAAAATTATAAATGGCACAATTAATAAAATAAAAACATGGAACCAGTTATAAAAAATTCAAAAAAAATGTACATACTGATTGAAAAGAGTTCTGGCACATCCAATAGCCGCATATACCTCTATGTTTCCAAGGATACCTTATCCTTCCCCCAAGTTTTAGTTTTTCTCTCTTCTCTTATCACTAATGAAATTTCTTCTTCTATTCCAAAGGAAAAAAAAAGATAATTTATGTTAACAAACCTCAAATGCAATGAATCTTCAGAAGTTGCTCTGCCATTAATTCCAATATCCTCTTCATCAGAATGAAACCCAACATCTTCTTCAGTTTCAGAACCTTCTGTTAATCCAGAATCATTGTCATCAGGATCTTGCAACAAACTTTCCACAACTTTGCTTCTAGGAGACTCATTGTCATACCCTAAGAAAACAAAGGGCAACAACCTAAGATATTTGACAATTATATAATTATCTCATGCTAATCAAAAAGGGAGGTTGCAGAAAAACAAATAATCAGTAGAGTTGCAGAGCATGCAATCAGAAACAAATAATTACATTTATATAACAAACTGACAAAAGAATTTTATTTAATTCTATAAAATAAAATAGAATTCAAGTAAAGCATCTAATTAAAGAATAAAGAGCCATAGCTAATAGCTAATAAGAAAAATTTATGAACTGATCATAAACACATAATAAAGCCTTACAGAACAGAAACAAAAAATGAAAACCAAAGAAATAAAGCTTTGCCACACATATCAAAGTTATTGTCTTCCACATAAATATGTAATTTTAAAATATGTCTAATCTAACCTTCCCCCTCATCATGGTCATCCTCTGGCATGCTATGAGATTTAGGGATGTTTGCAACTTTCCTTTTTCCCTCCTTGTTACCTCCTTTCTTTTTTTTCTTACCTTTACCTTCTTCCCTTTTCCTGAAAAAGGGGCAGAGAGCAAAGCAAATTTTTAACTTTTAGTAACTCCAGATAAAACAAAACAAAGTTCTATACGTGCCTGATAAAAAACATTTAATTATATATAACATTTAATCATTTAAACAGTGGATTATATTATCGGGGACCACTGTAACTCAGTTGAAAAACACACTTCAAAATTGCATGAATTTAATTTCTTTTATTAAAAACAAAAATCCCCTCCTGAATGAAAACCGAGGTAAAGCAACAGCCAGAAAGCTGCAGTATGAACTAGGTTTTTCAATTTGATTTTCTTTGTTAGATACTTGGCAGTGTAATGAAAATAAACAAGAGGTTTATTTCATCATGAACATACAATTAAGAGAGCTTTCACATGGTGACCTTATTAATAATCAATCTAATAAGTGCAGCTTGCGGTTTCGTAAGAGATTATTTCTAGGAAATAATACCTTATCTTTTAAAAGGTCTCTCAAAAAGCGATTATGTGCTAAATAATAAACCAAACAAACCAAGCTCAAAATCACAACGAGGACACATAACAGTGCGATGAAAGACAACTCCAATTAGAACAAACAAAACCATTAGTATTACCTTTTCAATTTAGAAGCAGGTTGTGGCGTCATCTTAGTGTTAGGACTTTGTTTGGATGATTCCCCTGCATGGTGTTAGAGTCAGTGAGGAAAACAAAACAGGGACCGAAAACATGGTAGAGATGCAGCAGCAGAGAAAAAATCACATTCGCAATGAAATTTCAAAACCATGGCATTGAACAGAAATTAGGTTCGGGATAATCGAACAAGACAAAAAATTATTTTGAAAGTGAAGTGCTGTTTATGTGTAATGTTCCATAATTTGAGTGAGAACATGTGTGTGTGGAAATAACCAACCGGCGACGGCGTTGGGCTGCTACTCCGGCGAACGGCGAGGGAGCTCCGGTTAGGGTTCTGCGGCGGCGATGGAGGTTCTTTTGCTTGCAATGTTTAAACTTTGAATAACGGGTTCCACCGCTCACTGTTTTAGGTTATGTTTGGATGGTGAACGGTTCGGGCGGAAGGAAGTATAATTTTTTTTTCTTAATTATAAATTTTACTTTGGACTTTTAAAAAATTAATCCATTTTACCTTTCCTCATTTAAAAAATTAAAAATAAACAAAATGTAAAAAAAGAAAAATAAAGTCGTCCAAAAATAAAATATTAAAAATAATAAGTGAATCTTAAATGATAAAAAGTAAATTTGTAAATTTTTAAAAATTAAAAATAAAATTTATACTTAAGTTTTTTTGTTATTTAAATATACTTTATTAAAACAAGAGTATGATTAAATAGTTTTTTAGAAATATATATATATATATATATATATATATGACTTG
>JAMLFT010009830.1:0-12378 GCA_026544285.1 Pachyrhizus erosus
ATTAAAAGAATTTTTATAATTTATGTAAAAAATAATTATAATAAGACAAAAAAAATATTTAAATTTTTATAGATTAATATTTATATTTTTACAAATTTTAAACTCATTCTATGAAAATCTATAAATAAAAATATTAACATAAACAAACTTGACAATTTTTAATTAAGTCAATAAATTATTGGTCATTTTAAAATAGACCTCTAATTTATAATTTTTAAAATTGAATTCCTAAATCAGTATTTATCTTTTATTAGATTTTAATTAAAAAATAAATATAAATTCAAAAATTCAATTAAAAAATAATAGATAATTAAAAATTGTCAAATAATTGAGAGAGAGAACAATTAGAATTGAGGGTCAGAATGGAAAAAAAATTTCTAATACAAAATGAGAAAGCAATTTAGATAAAATAAAAGATAGACTAAAAAATGTCAAATTCGTGTTGAACTATCCATTTTGATTAGAAAAATTGTTGTAAAATTGAGAGATTAAGACAATTATTTTTTTTTTTTGTTTTACAGTACATATGGATAATTAACAACAAATATACCATCACTTTATATTAAATCATCCAATAAATAAGTGTGTGATATTATAATTTATTTATGATTAATTAATTCAATCTATCCAACTTATGTAGATTTTTCCATGCATAGATAGGTTCTGTCTTGCGAAAATTGAATAAGTAACTAACGAAAAATCACAACATCACTTTCTATTGAATTGTATAAATCAATGTAGCATATGAAAATTCATTACTGATTGATTTAACCTCCTGAAATTACAGAAGTTTTTCTCCTCCCACAGAGAAAAAAGCACAACCCCCTAAATCATAAGTGCCAATACAAAAACATTTGCACAACTCGCTTTCTGCTTGTGGCTCCCCACACACAACCATGCTCGCCTAGTGATCGATTATATGATCCACTATTCCAAACAATGATTAGATGATTCTATGAGCCCGCAGCTAAGATATTTTAATTTGATGAGTCATAAAGTTAAGCAATGAAAAAGTACACTTAATTACCTCCAGTGTCATTCATTCCAAACTCAAACCAGCCACAAAATGTGGGATTGTTCTTGAGAAGAAGGTTGAGCATCATCACAAGTCGGAAAACAAAGAGAAAGGGAAGTAGAAAAGTAAATGAGCATGGACAGATGGTCACACCAAAAAAAGGTTACAACTAACAAGACAGATAGTAAGGAATCCAAAACTCCATAAACTAAGTGATATTGTACAATAATGCTTAGAAGTTAGTAGTGTTGTAATGATGCTAGCAGCATGTAGTTGTGACCTTAATGATTTGTTAAAATCCACTCACATGATAACTTTATCATACTAACTTAATCCCATGTCTTGTCCCCACTGTTATATTATCTTTGAAGGCTAACCTGCCCCTGATCCACTCAATCTACGCAGAAAGAAGGAAAGAAAAAAAATGTCACACCGCCATGCATGCTTGAACTGGAGGGAGTGAGGGTCTGATAACAAAGTATGCTCCACCCTCACAGGGCCAGGAAAGTATTCTTATTCCTCTTCAGCATGCCTAGGCGTATTTAATGGCTTTTCTGCGATTAGTTTGTAAAAAAATTGCATTCTGAAATAATTTTAGTCATTATAGAGTCTACAATTTTGTACTATACAAGTTCTAATTTAATAAAGAAGCAACATTGTAAGGTCTTAATCTTTTGTTAGCCTATTCGTCTTAATCTCTTGTTAGCCTATTCGTCACTTGACAGTATTATTACTTTTGTAACTATTGCAGTCGCAATTATGCACCGGTCCTGGCATAGTTACACAAGATTTTAAATTGCGGTTAAGGTTTTTGTAATTACGGATATTACAGAGTTACGGTGTAAATGTCTGTACAAAATCCTTATATAATTTATATTAATATATCTTTATCATCATTAAGTATTAAATTTTTTAAAAAATATTATACAAATGATCTTATTACGTATCTTTTTTATCTGTTAACTCATTTTAATTTCAATTTTAAATGATTTTAAACTAATTTAAATTAATTCAAAATAATTTTGATCTTTAATTTCATTTTAATTCTTAATTAAAATTACAGAACCTAATCAATTTATTCCATTTTCACCCAATTAATCAATTCTCCACTCATGATTTTGGTCCGCATCAGTATCATCTAGCTCTGATACCGTGTTGTTACGGACGATATCGCCGTTCTGGAGCGATATTTAAAACCCTAATTCCACCCAAATTCAGTTAAACCCACTTAAAAAACATCATGAAACCATGCCAATAATTGTGTGCTACTCTTTATAGCGTGATTGTTTCCGCAGCATTATCACAAAGGAGTAGAAACACATTGGAATAACTTGAATCGGCTAAGAGCAACTTATAAGGCAATTGCTCATTTACCATCATGATGAAATGGAAATATCCCATGGACTTTTTTACTTTTGAAATTAAGTTTTCATTTTTACTCTTTCATCCAACTACATTGTTATAAAAGAATTTGAACTTAAGTGGTAGTTATAATATCTAAACTCGTGTGACAGTAAATTATTAAAAAATTTCAAGTGTAACAAATGAAAAATCATAATGGAAATGGTATAACATTTGACATCAATATCCATAAAATTAGACACCATAAAATTATATGGCCATTTTATGCATCTAGAGTTCCCATATGGTTGACAATGATCAACATAATAGCAGAAGCCATCAAACTCCCTAGGCGTCGCTCTGTACAAGAAAGACATCTCATCATTGAATTCAACACTCCAGCCAAAAATAGGCCTTTAGAGCAGGAAGGCCAGTTGCATCCAGAATCATTGATTGTCTTGCCTGTGGTCATCATGTTGGTTATCATCAGGTCCACCATCCACCCCATCCTCATAAGTAACCCACGGTAGCATTGACTCAAACAAGACAGCTAATGCATTCCTATTTGCAACACCACGAGGAGCATGGCCATTGCCAGGCAGATTAGCAAATTGGTTCTCATCCTGCATACCCTCCATCATCCTTGGAACACCCATAAATTGTTGCAGGTTTTCTCGTGGAATCGATGAAAGTGAATCAGAGAAATCAGATACCAACAAATGTCCATACCTAACAAGAAAGTGTAAGCAAGGTTGTCAAACTCTCATGTTAACTAGTAAATCTTTCGAATGATTTCAGACAGAGAAAATGTGTTCACTTGCTATCAAACTCTTTTCTGCATAAACTCAAGTAAACTCTTTAAATTTGTGTAAACTAGCATATACTCTTGAATCAAGAAGCAAGTTCGTAATCAGATGTAATTTTTGTCTCCCTCCCCAACTTTAGTGTTTTCCGATGACTCGTGATTTGAAGAAATCAACTCGTTTTTAAAATGTTTTCACTTTAGGAACTTATATTTTTATGACTTTATGTACGATTTGATTATGTAGTAACAATATATTGTTGTTTTTTCTACTTAATATTATTTAGTACTATGATTCAAATGATTTGAAGAAATCAACTCTTCAAATTTGTGTAAACTTGCATAAACTCTCAAGTCAAGAAGTGAGTTAGCAAATTCGTAATCAAATGTAAATTTTGTCCCCACCCTGATCCCCCAGCTTTAGTGTTTTATTATGATTCAAATGATTTGAAGAATTCAACTAATTTTAAATGTTTTTACTTAAGGAACTTATATACAATTTGATCAGTTATGTAGTTTAGTCTTACTTTGTACTGTAACAATTTATTATTGTGGTTTGCTACCTAATCCTATTTAGTACTATGACTTGAATGATTTGAAGAAATCAACTTTTAAATTTGTGCAAACTCGCATAAACTCTCAAGTCAGGAAGCCAACCCCACAACTTTAGTGTTTTACTAAGACTCAAATGATTTGAAGAAATCAACTCATTTTTAAATTGTTTTCATTTTAAGAACTTGTGTTCTTATGAATTTATGTACGACTTGATCATTTTTGCAGTTTAATTTTATTTAGTACTGTAACTATTTATTATTGTGGTTTGCTACTTTGCTTTATTATGGAGTTAAAATGTTGAATTATTGTTAAGAGTATTATGTTATGCATATATGTCATTAATAGGTTTTTTAATATTAGTTTTTATAATAGGTAAATTCTTATGAGTTTACAAGTCATCTCTACATCAGCTTCATAAGTTTGTGTAAACTCTTGAGTTTGACAACCTTGAATATAAGCTGTATAGGTTAAAGATCAATAGAAGTTAAAACATATATATCACACATAAGCAAATGAAATGCTTCCAAAATTTCACATCGAATAAGATTCATCGTGATACTTTCTTTTACTTAATTCTCTCTCTTAATTACGTGAGAAGAGTAAGCTTATAATGTTTTTATTCTATGCAACTTCAATACTTCAACACACAATTATTCTTCAGTTACATTGTTATTGCTGCAAGTTATTAATCTTAGTTTCAATTGTTCAACAACCAAATGTTCATTCCAAGTTGAGATCATTTGTACTAAGTTTTGAAGACAATAAAGTTAGATGGTTTGTAAAACAGCATACTTAAGTATTTGATGCTTTTTTAGATTCAGATAAAGATTCACTTCTACAGAAAATGTCACCAAAGTGAACAGGCAAAATTAAGCTAAAATAACAATAAATAAATAAAAATAAGCACTTACTCATTTTTCTCAGATGAAAATGCTTCTTTTCTGACACAAGCCCAATCCTTAAGTTCACTTTTATTACTTTCTAGTGTTTCAATCACTAGTTTTGCAGCCCCGCTTAGAAGTTTTTGCAGATCCGGAAGCCTCCATATAAGATAATTTCTTTCAACATATATATTAATCAGGTGATCTTGAGACAGAATACCTGTTTGATCTGACCGGAAAAAGGCATGCTTGAGAATATCTGTCCATGTGCGATCTTTCAATGGTACTTTTGCAACTAGCTTCTTTATGACTGAAGGATGAAGCATCAATGCTTGTTTCATAAGGTCAGATGAAGAAGCCTTTTCAGCATCCATACAATCATCTTTGCAGGCCTCACGCTCAAGGTAAAACCGACAAATGGCAAGGGAATAAGAGAAGTTTGGAAACAACCAAATGGAGTTATCACTTTTGTATTCTTCAGAAAACTTCTCCAGCCATGCATACTCCTCAGCCCTTAAAGCAAAGTAGTCAATGCAGAAAATAGCCCCCATGGGATCATCAGAATCTAGCGAAAGCAACAATTTGCAGACCTCTAAGGCAGATCTATGACAGCCACGCCTGTCCAAATTTTTCATGTGAGTGAAAAGAGCTGTGAATATAGGCTTGTTTGTATCATGTTTGAATTTCAACTGGCAATTTCCCTGCAGTGGATTGAACATGGGATGCCATGCACATTCAAGTGCATATAGACACCTGGCAATAGCATCTGCAGACATCTGTTGCTCACCCAATACCACAAAATATTCTGCCATTGTTAGAAGGGAATCTATATGATAAGGACGATGCTGTAATATGCTCGCTATGCCATTTATGTCATTAATTGCTTTGGCAGCTTCAAATGCTCTCTGAGATTGGGAGTAGGATGGCGAATGTACATATCTACATTGTAAGAATGACCAAGGAGGAAAAACGAACAGAAGTTAAATGAGTTACAAAAAGATGCAATTATTATTATGATGATGATGATTCACACATCTTGATAATTTTTAACCATAAAGGCTAAAATATGAAATCAGATACCAGTACAAAAGGCATATTCTATTCCTAACTTCACAAATAAACCACAATAAAAAACCAGCCAGGTTGAGAACCTCAGACCCCTTTCTCCACTCCCGTTCTGAAGAGATGATTGATGATTTCCACTTACCCAAAGGTCATTGACAATGAAATTGACTAATAATAAAAACCCAAGGTAATGGACTCAATTATGCATGCCCTCCATTTTGATGATTTCCCCTAACCCAAAGGTCATCGACAATGAAAATGACTAATAATAAAAGCCCAAACTAATGGACTCAATTATGCATGCCCTCCAATTAAAATGAAAGAAACATCAAGAATTGAAAGGCAAAGAACCATAAAGAGAGAGAGTCAGTAATGAAAGTAATCAATAATTAGAAAAAGGTAGGTAATTTTTCTAGGCTATATCTGTAATCTGCCAGATAAATTTCCTGCTCTTTCCTCTATTTTTCATAACTCGCCCATTTGGGTGACTTTGATACTTTTGATTTGTCTCAAAATTTTTCACTTGACATTTGACAATATCGAGAAAGCATTAATTGTTATTTTCCAACAATACTCTAGTTTATTGTTATATCACCTAAATATTAATTCATTCACAATAATAATTTTTTTGAAGATGTTAGCAATGCAGAAGTATGAGACTGGGGGAGTATATGTTACATATTTTATTTTTTCCACCAACAGACACAGCATCTTTTTTATGTGTTTATATTTATGCTTGTGTGTTTTTATTTCATTAGTAGTGCACATCACACACATTTAAATATAGGATAGTACAACTACGTCCTCAGCCTTTTTAATATATACAGTCATCATGCATACAGAGAGTGTTCAAAGAAAACAGAGCAGAAAATGTTATCAATTGACTGAACAAGAATGATCCTTAGTTCCTTACCTGAAGTAGTTATATCCATTTTTTATCTCCAAAAACTGCATTGACAAAGAGTCATCACAACGGAGCCAATTGTCTGATGGAGTGACAAGAATACTCTTTCGAAGATTATAATGTACCCGACCCCTCACCCCTCGCATCTGCCTAGAACTGCTTGCTTGATTGCTACTCTCAAATGATTTCACAACCTTAGATCCAAATATTCTTCTCAGCTCATTTTCAGCATTCAAACATTTAGGATCCACTTGCAATATGGAGGCTGCTTGCTGTTTAACAGATTTATTTTTGTCTTTGGTAGAAACAGATTGCTCAGCAGACGAGTTGACATTCAGAGATAAATCTTCTAGAATCAAGTCCAATTCTTTATCATCTCCCATTTTATTCGCAACAGCACTATCCTTGTTTTTCTTCTTTTTCTTTTTCTTCGATTTTGGATTTGATGTGGAAACCTCAGCAGTAGGTTTCAATGAAGATGACTTCTCTTTATCATCATAACTCACTAAAGTTTCATTGGTGGACGTTAACTCATCCCCCTGTAGCCAAAACAGCCATATTGAGTAACAACTAACAAGCATGCTCCTTAATCTCTACCTTCTTTTGTACAAACATCAATCCAGGCATCAATTTTAGGCTAAACATCCAAGAAATTTTTCTAGTAAAAAATCAATACAACACTATGAGCTGTAATAAGAGAAGAAAATAAGAAGATGAAATAAATTGAGCTTCTCCCATAATCTAAAATCAACTTAAGCGGTTAACTTTTACAGAAGCTCCTCTCATCTAACTGGTGAAAAATTTAATCAGCCTAGGGTCTGTACCATTCTCTAATACTAAATAATGAGACATTTGAACAAGAAAAGCTACATCCAACTTAAATTCAAATTCTGCAGTTGCATGTTTCTAACCTATTTTCAAATACAAAGGCAAACCTACAGTTTTTAGCTAATCCAATTCTCTTGGTGCATGAAAACAACAGAAAAACAAGACCCACATGGCAAATCCAAAAGGGTAATGCTTCATAAATTCAAAGGTTGAATTCAGGCAGAAACAGAAAAACAAGACCCACATGGCAAATCCAAAAGGGTAATGCTTCATAAATTCAAAGTTTGAATTCAGGCCAAAAAGGTGGGGTTTTTAAAAACCTGGTTTTCGGGCTCAGAATCGTTGTCGTGGAGAAGGTCGAAGGGATTGATGGAGGAACGAGTGATGGGTTCAGAATCGTTCTCTTCTTCTTCTTCTTCGCTCACGTATTGGGGTAGGTGATGTTGCTCGTTCAGAACCTTCTTCATCAATCGAGCCGACATCGTTTTTGTTGTTCCAACTGAACCACTTTCGCAGCGATGCAGGTGAATTCAGGGGTGCCCAGATAGGGAAAATCGATTATGGTTCCCTCAAATTCAATCGCAAGAAACAAAGAACAAATTCGTATGAATGAAAGATGAAAACAGCGTTGGTGTTACTCAGTTCATTCTGTCGTGTGATGGGTGTCTCTTACATCTATGCAAGAGAAGGAAGTGGGCTCACAATACGAACTGGCCCAATTACTCTTTAGTGGACCTGATGGGCTTCCCACAAGTTCTAGCCCAAAATTTTATAAAGAAATGGGGGTCTCACGTTAACCTTGGACCAAACTAGAACAAGAATAACCTCTTAATTACCTTTTTTTAAAATAGTTCTTAAAGTAAAAAATACAAATAAATAACAGTCTGTATTTCTATTGCGTTAAATTTTATATAATCTAACAATATAACGTATCATAATTTGTTATGATAGATAAAAAAGTTTAGTTTTGTGAAGAATGTGAATTTTGTAATATAATCTGTTATTGTGTACTAACGTATATATCAATTTTAGATTCATAATTTGTTATGATAGTTAAAAAGTTTTTAGTTTTTTTTGAAGAATATGAATTTTGCAATATAATTTATCATGTTTGGTGTGTAATTTGAAAAGGATATTCTTAAACTCATCTTTCTTACAAAATTATTCTTCTACAAAGAAGAATATGGTTTTTGTTAGTTCAAACTTAAAAAGGAAATTTTAATCATGTGAGTAACATCACTTTTACATTTACAGTTTGGTATAAAGTCACAACACTTTCGATTATTAAATTCAAAGGAAAGGGTACAAAATTATAATCTAAAATTATAAACATGTTCCACAATTTCTTGGATAAGACAATGGACATTATTATACTTCAGAATTTCAATAGAAATATAAACGACAATGAACATAATCACACCAAGCTTTGGTTGTATCGTGTTGTTGGTTTATCTTTAATAAGTTTTAGTTTCATCCAATACTTTAGAAATGTAAACAAAGTAAGCTAATATCAAATCTTAAATTTTCAACCAACATAGTTACTGAAATTTTAATCACGTTATTATTTAGTTTTTTTTTAGTTTATTGAAACATTTGAAAATGAAAGTTGCATTTAACATCTTTTGATCCTCCCTTTTGCAATTGCAATTTGATATGAGTCACAATGTCCCCAATTACTGAATCCAAAGAGAGCTTCAAAATTATAACACATGTTCCACGATCTCCTGAGTAGGACAATGAACATTATTACTCTTATGAATTTCAAAAGAAATATAAAGAATAATGGACGTTATTGTACCAAACTTTGGTTGTGTTTTTTTTTATTATTATTATTATTTTAAGGCTAATCATCTATCAAGATCAGTCAGGTTTAGGCCCAAAAAACCCCAATCCAGCCTAAGTGGACCAAATTTCATTTAAGTGACCCAATTCAAATTTTGACACTTTTTTATTTCTATTTTTATTTTTTGCTTTTGTTCTAATTTTTCTCAATTCCTTTGTCATTTTATTGCAAATCTATTTGGGACTTTTGAAATTTTATTTATTTATTTAGACCCAAATTGAAAAAGCTACAAAATAGTAAGACACATTTAACAATGTCATTATAATGTTAACAAAGATTTAAAGAATGCAAATGACATTCAACAGCATATTCGTATATTTAAAAAATAAAGAATGCAGTTTCTCATATTTGGTATGTAATTTAAAAAATATATCCATAAAAAATTACTTATCTTTCTAATCAAATTGTTCATATAAGAAATAAAAAATAATATATATTTTTTAAATTAAAGAAAAATATTAATGAGATTAGTAATGTGACTTTTACATTTGCAATTTAAAAAAGAATCTTATTGCTTTTAATTATAACATGTTACTGAAGAGAAAAGTACAAAAGTACAATATATTACAAAATAATAATTTTACCAACATCGCTAAACACAAACAAAGTTAAAAGTGACTCTAAACAAAGTTTAATTATAACAATGTCATTATAAGGTTAACAAAGATTTAAAGGATGTGAATGACATTCAACAATATATTCATATATTTAAAAAATAAAGAATATAGTTTCTCGTATTTGGTGTGCAATTTAAAAAATATATTCATAAAAAAATTATTTATCTTTCTAATCAAATTGTTCGTATAAGGAAGAAAAAAGAATATATTTTTTCTTAAATTAAAAAAAATATTAATGTGATAAGTAACATGATTTTTACATTTGCAATTCGAAATAAAATCTTATTGCTTTCATTTATAACATATTACTGAAGAGAAGAATACAAAAATACAACATATTACAAAATAATAATTTTACCAACATTGCTAAACACAAACAAAATAAAAAGAGACTTTTTTCCTCTTATCTTAATTTTTACCTAGGAGTAGCAGTAACTCTAATATTTATTCTAAACTTTGATAAGTTAGAATGATGATACAATTTAAGTTAAACTAATACTTAATGTTAAATTTCTTATCATCAAGGGAAAGACAAGATTTTAGTTTAAAGGAAGTTAAGAATAAACTTCTCAATTTTTTTTGCCACAAAATATTTCTATATAATTTTTTTAAATGAAGTTAAATTTTTTAGGGTGATCATCGTATCCCTCAGTCACTCCAAGCTTATCATATACAGCAAATGTATATATTAAGAAACACTGAAGATATATTTTTTAAATATTTTTAATTACTAAAAATAAATATTAAATTATTTGATATTTTTATATAATAAAATATTTTTATTTTCTTAACTTGCACACTTACACACTTACACGATTAAGATTAAAAATAAATGTTGAAATAATATATAGTATTGATATACCGTAATTGTTCTTACGCTGACCACGCTGTTTGCATATGCGCCAACGTAATTTGAAAGTCATCCTTTGTTTGAAATGCATGTGCTTCTTACCATTGCTTAATTATGTTTACGTTCTTATTTATTCATCCTTTTCTTTAAAAAAAAAACTTTGTATACTTTTTTTTTATATAAATTACATGTTGACCTTTTATAATTTGATTTACTCGTTTTTTTTTTTTCCATACGTAAACTTCATTTTTTTAGTGTATAGTTTCACTAAAATATGATAACAAAAAATGTAGCTTTGTATTTTCTATTAAACCCAACTTCGATAATCTATACTTGAGAAGTAAAATATTAGTTTTGTAAAACGAGTGTCAATTTTATTTCTCATGTATTCTTTGTTTACAGATCATTGCTGCTAAATTTAACAGAAAATAGAAAATTGGATTTTTTTTTTTACTATAATTAACAAAGATAAAGTGTTAACAATAATTTATCTATAAAAATAGTGTACACCATAATATTAAATTTGCCTAAATTTTTAGAATATAAAAGTCAACAAAAGAAAATACGATGTCAATAAAAGTTGCTGTGGAATGAAAAACTTATATAAATGTATATTTTCAAAATTCTGGATTCAATTACATTTATAAAATGGAATTTTCTTTTTAGTCCTTCTAACAGCAAAAGACCTAGAAATCGACTTGCCTAACATGCATGCCTATTCCATTCATCGTATCAAAATTTATATTTATTATTATAAAAAATATTTATCAATGCCTTTAATGAATATTAAATAAAGTTGGCTTATTTATTAGTTAGTATAAAAAATACAGATGATGAAATTTATATATGAAAGATTAAAAAAAGAAAGAAAAAAAATAAGACTGTCAGTTATTTTTTAGTTTTTTTAAAAAAAAGATTGACAAAAAATGATCAAGTTAATTATCTTTTTTCTTATTTTGTTTGGTATAATCAAGTGATAAAAGATGAACTCATTCACACGACTTTTTTATTGACTATAATCTCTTAATCATTTCTTACACCCATTGTTTAACCTTTTTATTTTAAATTTGATTTTTTAAATAACTACATATATTTTGAAATTTCATAAATTTTTATATGTACTCATAGAGAGAAAAAGGTCTATCAAATTTTATTGAATTGAAAGTTTGATACAGAAAGTGATATATATAGAGTGCAGCAACCCACAATAATAGTATTTCAAATTTACTGATAAACAGAATAGTAACAAACTAATAAACTATACTAGAGATCAGATGAAATAATCTGAGAAACAGAATAATAACAACTGATAAATGAGGATAATCATGAGACTAAGTTAACACTCAAACACTTTTTATGTCCTAAGATTCTGTCAAATGACACACACACGATAACTTCAAATATTTGTAATATAAATTTAAAAGCATCCCTATTATATATCAATATAACTTTAAGAATACAACAAAATTGTGTTTTTTTATACCTTGTTTCCAATCACTCCAACAAAAATTCAGAATAAAATATATTTTAATTTTAATTTTAATTTTTAGTCTCTTATAATTTTATTATTATTTTTAGTTTTTCATAAATTATTCAATTTTATTTTTAGTTCGTAAAATTAATTTTAACTATTAAATAATGATATAATAAACATAAATTATATATAAAAAATTTATT
>JAMLFT010009831.1:0-12376 GCA_026544285.1 Pachyrhizus erosus
CCTGTGGATACGACATTCGTACCTGAAAAGGTACTATATTACAATCGAATCGGTACACTTGCCGAATCAAAGAAAAACAATTAACAGGACTCCATTATAGTAGAAAGATCTTCAAAGTGCTTCCCTCAACCATGAAGATCTAGAGATGAAGGAAGCAAGACAAACACCAATTACCTCCTCAGGTGTAGGTTCCTCGTGCTTTTGCCTTTCAAAATCTAAAGATACTAAAAGGAAGTTTGAACTTGTGAATCATGTACATGAGATAAATGTTTTTCATTTGACAATCGTCCCCTGTATTAATATCTTAAAAACGATAAATAAATAATACAATGATTAGATAACAAAAAAAAACTTTCATAAACATCAATTCATGACAATTATATTGGCATCACATGTAATATTGAAGAAAATTATAATTTGTTAAAATAATTAATGAATATTGTTTAATAAAAATTTATTTGACTAGGCATATCACATCCAACTTATGTCATCAAAATGTATGCACAAATGTATAAATGCAATCACCATCTTTAAAGACAATCATTGAGTGACAAGCTTGACATATTCTTTAATGATGGTTTCATATCGATCATATTAAGGAATATTGATCTTAATGAGTGAATTAGAATAGTGGGATTATCAAGATAGGCAAATATGAATAATAACTCACCATGACTTAAGATTCATGATAACATGGACTATGTATAGAATTATTTGTCTATTTATCACCAAGATTTTACACCCACATCCACAACCTTTTGACACTATGTTGAAGATTCTTCTTAGACTAACTCATTGACTAATGTGCTTACTCCTATGCATGTATGAATACATGTCATTATCACCAATCAATATAAATGTCAATCATCTTATTTCAACATATCACCACTTTATTAGATTCATCAAGTGGTCAATTCACCATTGAATTTATCATCTCACATCTTTTTAGGAAAACTTGAATAAATTATTATTTTTTTGTAAGTCATTTAATTTAAAGTTATTAAAAATATTTACAATTCAACTTACGACTTTATTATATAAGTTATATGTGATTAAATAAAGTCAAAATCTCTTAAATTGGAGCCTTAAAGCTCACAAATTAAAGGAGACAAAGCAAAAAAGTTTTGTTGTTATCCTGTTATGTTTTTGCAGTATTTAACATGTTTTAATGAAGTTAAATGTGTTTGGTATGGTTAAAGAATGATTAACTATTATTCATGGTATTGAAAGGTTAAAAGAAACTATGTTTCCCTTCACCTCTGTATATCATGCTTCCCGTTTTGTATGGCCAAAAAGGAAGGAATTACATTGCATATATAATCCATGATTAGAAGTAATTATTATATGATGTTAATGCTTAAGTCTTTATTGATTTTATGATTGAAGGAAATGTTGTGTTATGTTTATTTTTACAGTTGGTCATGTATATTGATGCATTTGAAGTAGCATAATGTGATTCTTTGATATCGATATGTAATATATACATGAAATTAAAATAAGAGTTCTGTGTGATTTGGCCAAGTGAGTCATTAGAATCCAGTTACTTAGATCACTTATTGGCGAATCTCTATGTTCTCTTATCCCTATTCTTTCTATCATTGTTTCTAGCCTATTGAGTTGCTCAATTTATCGCTTAGAACATAATGCTCAAGCCTCATTCCTAGTGCATCAACCTTGCTTCCAACCTTGCCTCGAACCCTTTTCGAAATTAGTTCCCATTTGCCATTGTTCTCTCTAATGTCTCCACTCTTAATTCCATTCCTGAAGTCACCATGAATACCTATATATTCCTCAAAAGAGCTTCTATACCAAATTGATAGAACTTGATTAGAAAATAAAGAAAAAAAATAAAATTCTTTATTGATTGCATGGACACTAAACCATATTTTTTCAAGAAGCTTGCGCTCTCCATAACAATTATCAGCACTTATACTTACTCTTAACTCTCAGTACTCTTTCTATAATATCCTCCCAATTAATAACTAAATAGATGTAATGATTAATTATTTCTGTTATAATTTTATGGAACTTTATTTTTTATGTTTCTTTTATTGTAGACTCTCATGATAAGAAGTCTTAACTCCTATTTAAATATTTGCTCTTAGTAGTTTGAATTGATTGCTAAAAATTGTATACAACATGTTCACAATTTTACACTTAGTTATAGTCAAACTTCCTACTTTTATCATCTTTATATTTTATATTCGTTCAACAAAATGTCATCACCCTAATTTTTATTCTAAGCAATACCTTTCTCCATTGAAAAGTAATTCCTTTAGGTGACATTTAGTATAAAGAATGTTATTACATTATTGGAAAAATAAAATAAGAATACAAGTTTTTCATGTTTGATCAAAGAGAATAAATTTTTTGGCTTAATAAACTGAGAGTGCTAATTTGTAATTAGGTGGGAATAAAAATTTCTACCATCATAGATGTAAACTTTTCGATAGAATTGATTGGAAAGTTATTAAACTTTCTCTTGATAATCGATTGTAAAGTCACCAGCATTTCCTTCGTGAATACAACTATTTTAAAAATAAATATAGGAAAATACTAATAAGAACTTTCAAGACACTAATTAAGAAATTAAAAGTGTCAGGAACACACTCTCACCATGATTTATTATACAAAGTTAGTGTTATTTTAATAAAAAATTATATTTATTAATTCATCGAAAATTCTAATTAGCAAGACCCATACTATTTCTACAAAAATTAAGTAATCATCAAATATATTTACCCCTGAACATCAATATGCTTATTCTCTTTCGATGGTGTGAGGAAAAGAAAATTACAGTGCTTAATTATGCAAAATAAAGGAAAGGGAAATTTAGAAGAAGTTTAACGCACTTTTTTATTCATTATTTATCTCGATTTTTCAAAAAAAAAATGACGTTAAACTTCTATTGCTTATAGAAATAATTTTTCTTGGTTAAAAAAATGGCTCTAGGATGTTGTTCATCATTTTTAACAGAGACTGTCAAAGACTTGGAGAGAGAGAGAGAGAGAAATGCATCGTTTCACGGTTAAATTTGATCTTATGATCTTAGAGTACCAAAGGAAGAGAGTTTGGTAATCAGTGTCAGAAGCTTGATTGACGGAGGCAGCTAAAAAAGAGGCATAATAAAGCAATACCAGGTTCATCCCTGTTATAACTCGGTGAGATTCGTCAACAGTTTGTTTAGTCAAGAGGGCCATGTTACTTGGAATTATTAGCTTCGGGAAGAAATCAAATTGCAGATGTGTTCGCAAAATTTGGTCTTTCTCATAGTAGCCATTCTCGACTGTTTCAGGCAATTTCTTCTTTTATTATTAATGTTTTAAGGGCTGATGTTGCTTATATTTCTTTTATTGAAGCTTTCTAGGTTTTTTAATACATGTCTTTTAAAAACAATTAAAAAATCCTGACCAGTACTTAGACAATAATGCAAGTACGTAATGGCTCTCAAAGACCAATCAAAACCTCAGAGCTCGATCATTTGTTCGATGACAACGGAAAACTGAAACGTTATGCTTAAGGAAAATAGCACAGAAGCTTCCTTTATGATTAAAATCAAGCAAGTTGCATTCGAATGTTATTTGTCTTTCAAAATTTTCATTATTTAAACACTCATTTAGGTAAGACAGTGAGTAAAAAGTCATTAGTTTTTATATCATAAATTTGCTAATGAAGTAAAATTATTATGTATTTTTAACAAAATATCTAATGTGAATGAGTGAGTACCTTAAACTAAATGAGTCAATCAAATATAATTTGCCCAAAAGAATAGAATCAACGTACTAAAAATAAAGCCACCATTCGGCAAAGCCTCCCATTTGAAAACGATAGCTATACAGCGCTGGTGACATTAACCTGCAGACGTTAACGTCAGTTTATAAAAATTCATTGTACATCCCATTCTTTGTCAAACGAACACCATTAAAAGACCTAGTGCTAGTACAATCCAGTGTATCTCTTGTGCCAACTTTTGTATCAATCCTGCACACATAATTGAGACCTACAAGAAGATCAACTATTGCAGCCTCAGTTTTTGCTTGATTTGCAAAGTAAAGAGTTTGGACAAGTAAAACATTTGCATTCCAAACTGAGTGCTCCTTCTCAAAATTTCTCTCAGAATGCCAGCTGATCATGTTATGTGCCAGTGGAGCCAACCATTCCAAGATCTGTGCAACTTCCGGACTCCATTTGGCAGCAAGGTTTGCATCATGTTGATCGGTGGAAGATTTACGTTTTGCATGGTGCTTAAGCTTAGCCCTTAGAGCAGTTCTTACAGTAGTTGGAAGCATATTGTACAGATCATCTCTTGTTGCAAGATCAACCAAGTGAGGTGACGACACCATCCTCTCAATCAATACAATCATATTTGCATAATGTAGGGCTAGAGCCGCATCACCAAGGGTAAGTGAAGAAGGCTTTAACCGGTTTTAGAATATATTCTAATTCTGTTGGAGAGAGATGACTTATCCACCGTTTTCACTTTATCAATAGATTTCAAATGACAATCAGTCAACCTCATGGAACCACCATTTGTCTGCATACAGCTTTGTAAGACAGGAGAATTGTTTGCAGCAGACATACAACCTTTGAAGGCCACAATATGTCCTAACTGTTTGCTTTCTGAATGCAGGTTCTTTCTGCATAAAACTGGTTCGTGAAGAGCTTGCAGCTGTTTCTTTTTTCTTCTGCCCTTGTCAACTAAAAGGCCAGATTTTGATATTGGTCTCCCCCCAACAGGTCCTGAATTGAAGCCAAAGAGATCACTCTCTGAAGGATGAACAGAAGATTGCATAACAGAAAAGGAATGACTTCGTAGAAGCTTGTTAGCATTCATATGCATATAATCATTCTGTTCTTGAACAGTTGGTGGGCGAGTATTTGTAAAGACAAGTATGATCCTCTCCAGGATTGTAAATAGTGATCTTGCCAACAACCGGACAACATAATCATAACTTCTATTCCATGGAGACATGTCTCTCAGATTTCTCACCTCCTGCCGATGCATCATGACCTTCTTCTGAAACTCAAGCAATTTCACCTTATGCAATTCCGGATTTGCCTGCATTCTCCTGAAAGTCTGTTCAACCTCTGCTAGCACCTCAACCTCTTGGCAAAACTGTGTCATAGCGGCAACAAATTTTTCCATTTTCTTCACTTTCCTCTCCATCTTTTTCCACCTATATTCCCACCCAGTCCAATGGAAATAATTCTGAGCTGGGTTATGAACAAAATGTTCAAAACGATGATAAACTGGGTCCAGGCACTTCTTACCCAACCTAGCCACAGACTGTGCCAGAGATTGAAAGTTATCAAGTATCTCGTTCAATGCAAGTTCCATCAAGTAATCATCATTGTCAGACACCAGCGTTTGGATTCCAACTGAGTTCACTATCCCTTCCCTTAGACTCAACACCTCACCATCACTCAAATACTGCCATAAATTAACCACCTTCAACATCAACCCTGAAACTTCTAATGACAAAACTCCAACTACTGCCCTGTTATCCGATGCACCCTTGCGAGAGACTGGCCACAAAGCACTGAACCATGACCCGTTCAACGTTTCACCCCCCATTTACACTTAATTCCCCAATCCAATGGATTCACCTAATCAACAATCCTAATGCAAACTCAGCATCCTGTATGCAACCAAATCCACTAATTCAAATTACGAAGTCAAGACCTACAAGGTCATGAACACACCAGATATAGCAAAACATGGATTAAGACAGTAAGAATTGCATAATTATGAAAAATGAAAATAAAAAGTAAAAAAAAAAAAAAACCCTAACACCCAATTGTTGTCATGGTCTCGAATAAGCCAAAACCATAGGTCAACATAGAGTCATTGGTGCTCACTTGAGAGAAGACATGGACCTTCAAGGGCCCAAAATCCACTATTCAAAATTCAAATTTTTTGTCTTTTGTTGTCATTCACCATGTTTCTAACTAACCAAAACCAAGGACAAGAGCAGCCTAGTAAGACATGAAAGAAAACATGATAGAGAGAGAAAAGATAACAACAACATACCTTGGAGTGACATTGAGTTGAAGGAGAAGAAATTGAAGGGTGAAGAGAGAGGATAAGAATAGAGGCATCTAAGGATTCACAAAGCTGAAACGGTAACGGAGGAGTGAGGAGTGAGGAGTGAGTGATATGGGAACAGGATAAAGAGGAGAAAAAGAAAGGGAAAGAGAATTCAGTCAAAACGAGGTATGTGGGGTTTCGGGGGAACGTGGAAATTACGTTTACAGTTGAGGGTTGATTGGATTTGGTAATTGCTCCTTCATTTGAGTGTGTCTTACGCTGGATGGGGAAATGCCACTGTTGCTCTTTTGCCCTTTTAGCTTACCTCGTCAACCTTCGCCTCTTGATTTCGTATTAAATTGATTTTCAAAAACCAAAAAAAGGTCTTGAAATCAAACACGTCTCATGTTTATAAACCTTGAAATTTTCATAATTGCATAATTTTTAAGTTTAGATATATTCATTGATAAAGTATGTGCGGAGAACTAAATGATGTCTATAATAATCACCAATAATTTGTGGTTTCAAATTCAAACAAAGGTATTGCATAAAGATTGTCCAAAATATTGTCTCTCCAAAGTTTGAACTTTCTTGTTCAAAATCAATTTTAAGACAATATTAAAATTTATACATTATTTAATACGTTAAAGCAGTAAAACAAAAGAGAGAAAAAATAAGGTTGTATTCTTGTAATATGAAAAAAAAAAAGTTGTTATAAAATACAATATTTTTTTAAAAAAGAAATAGATTGCTTTATATATAAAGTAACTACATAAGACAACTATTGTACAGTAATACAATACATTAAATGAAGATTGGAAACATCAATCTAACTCAAGAAAAGGGTGTATGTAAGAAGAGTCATTTATGAAAAAGAAAACTTTGTTGCACAAGCATCTCCATTGGCATTTCTTAGGTGGGGTTCTTTGAATAACAACCTGCTCTTGTTTTCTTCCTGCATTGGAGAAGAGCAATGTGGACTCCAGCTATAAAACCGATTTTTATAAAAGAACTCTAAAGTACCAACTGATTTCAGTCTAAGGAAGAAGAAAAGGAAGAACTTTATCTCTAATTAAGAACTTTAAAAAAAAATGGATGCTAGTTCTTAAAATTTAAGTGACATTAAAGAACCCACTTAAAATGGTTTACGAACCAAATTAGGTTCTATAGATAGAGATGGTCTAAAAGAAGCTATCAAGCATTTTTTTTCCTTTTTTTATTATTTTTTTAAAATTTCATTGTATTAGTTCCTAAATACTTTGTCCAATTTTAAAGCATGTTATTAACTTTCATTTAACATTTATTATATACTCCAAATAGTCTTGGACATGCCCTTCTGGTTTTCTCCAAAATAACTTCAGAGACTTTGAAGTTATTTTTTCAAGAAAATAAAATACTTACATTTAGAGTCTCATAAAGACTTGTGTAAATAATATTTTAATATAAGAGATATCATCAGTTATATTTTGAATTTGTTATAGTAAAAAAATCTTATCAACATAAATATCTTGTGTGTCTCTCTCTTATTCATCTCACTCAAATTTTGGTTTCCTAACAAAGGAAAATTTTTGTTAAAACTTCTATTTAAAAGTTCACAAAGTAATTTTGTCATAAAACTAAAATTTCAAAGATATCATGTAAATCAGATAAGTGTTTTCAAACTCTTTAAACGGTCTCAATGTTTTGTCTTTTAACTTGAATGATTGCCTTCTTAACAAAGCATTATATGTTGTAGAAAAAATTGGAATACAATTCAAAGCTCCTTTTTCTAATTTCTTATATATTTTTCGATGTAAAAAACATATTTTTTTAAAAAATTATTGTAAGGGATAAATTTTTTCTATGTAAATTATAAACATTTTTAATGTGCAAATACTAAATGTATTTTAAAAGAAATAATTTTTTAATATTAATTATATAATCATCACAAAATTAATTTTAAAAAACTAAAAAAATTCATCACAATGAATAAATAATTATATTCCTTAAATATATTTTTGACAGCGAACATAAATATTATCTATTAACAATTCTATTCCACTTGAAACAATCTCATACTAATTAATCTAAATATTACATAGTATTTTTAAAAATATATTAACAAGAGTTTAATTTATGACTCCATATAGATATAAAAAAAAGTGTTAAAATAAGTAACACCTATTTAAGATACGTTTCTAATTATCTTTTAAGAAAACATTCGTAACATATTAAAATTTATTTTTATATTATAAATTAAAATATAATTTTATTTTATTTTTTTAATTAAACATTTTGGATATATACTTCCTACCTTTTATATATCCTTTAGAAGAGTATTTCACATACTACTCTCAGTATCTGATTAAAAACTGTCTTAAACATCTCAAACCATTATTTTTTTATTTTTACCTACAAATTAAATATCAATAATTAAAAATTAAAAATAACTTTATATCACAGTATAAATGATTGACTATAAATCTAAAATATAACTAATATATTTGAAATATATTATAAATTCTAATAATGATATAATTTTAAAAAAGTCTAAACAACAATGTTAATGTACAAATCTTTTCTTTTAGTTGAATTGCTGGTGGGACCAAATGGGTTGTTGGGTTGGGTTGTTAATGTAGATTTATAGTTTGCATAAGCGCGTTTTTTCTTCTTTAACTTCTCCGTCGGCTCATTCTGTCTGTCACAGTTGGGGAATTTTAAGGAATATATGCCTCTAAGGAACACACTGTGGCTGCTGAATGGATGAGAACAAAACAATCTTTTCTCTGCATTGGAACGCTGTTGGCTGGTTAATGGTAATGGTTTGGTTTTTCCTTTTGCAACTTCGAAAGGCATTGGAGTATGCTTCCTGGACAATTCATTGATAAATATATAAAAAAATATAAAAAGGTTACAATACTTTGGAGTTACTCTTGTTAATTATATAAGTTTGTGTGTAAAGTTGTAAGAGAATTAAGATGAGTTTATTCTAAATATTGCTAACAATATTTGTATGAACCATGCAGGGAGAAGCAACATGGTATTTGTTAAGAAACAGGAAATAAGAACAGGGCCAACTTTGACAAAAAGATTTTGAACACTGTCTCTAATAATGTTAAATTAAATAATTAAGATTTGTATTTTCAATACATTTTAATCAGTAATAGAATATTAAAAAGAGTATTTTTAACCTTTCTTACTCATCTACTCAAATATTATAATTATGATTCTTAATTTTGAGAGATATACTCTCGTTTTTCTCACTCTTTTTAATTTAGTGGATGATGATTTTTTTTTTTTAACTTTATGTTTTTCAGTTTTAAATTCAATCTTAAATATATGACTTCTTACTTTTGATTCTAATAAATAAATATTTATGTGAGACTTTTTAGAATTAAAGATTTAATTCTGGATTCTTGTTACCAAATCAACTGTATTTAACTTGTAACTTAAAGACACGATTTAAGTTAAAATCTCAATTCAACATATTTCATTACTATATATAAAATTTTGTATAACATTTTATAAGTAACATCTATAAAAATGTTATTATTACTAGTTAATATTACAAAACATTTAAATTAATAATATTTTTAAAATAATGTCTTTCTATTAAAAAATATTATTAAAAATTTATAGTAATATTTTTTTAAATACTATCATTAGTATATAAAAAATGTTACTAAAATTTTTTAGTAAGATGGGTTTTATACAATATTTGATTTTTTTATGATTTAATGATATTTTTAAATATTATTAAAAATATATTTTGTTGTATTGAAGATTTTAATCCATAAGATTCAGTGTTTAATTTGAGAAAATTGAATTTGGCAACTATTTTAACCTTGTTATTTTAGGCAAGTATTTGAACTTGTACACAAAGTGTAAATCAAATTAACTTCCAAAAAAGAATATAACTACCAAATAAAGTGTAAATCAAATTCAATTCAATTTTAAAGAAAATTCAAGATGACTAAGTGTAACTTGATTTAAGTTCTAGTATGAGAAAATCCAAATTAAAGGATAATAAAAAGAACTTTACGATAGATGCATTAATAGAAAAATATAGCATTTAAATTGTAAACTGAAAATGACCAGGGCAAATGTAAATGAAATTCGGAAAACAACTAGAATTTTAAAGAAAAACAAACAATATAAACTAAAATACTTCAAAATGTAAAAGAACAAGGAAATGTAAATTTAAGTCCAAGGGATTGGGATTGGTTGAATGGAGCAAAGCATGATCTTACATATTTGATAGGGTGCAAGTTTGAACCTTCACTCATTCCCTTAAGGTGATGTAAATTTACATTCTTGTATAAATACTTTGAATTCAGAGATTTTTTCTGTCTTAGGCTAGAGCATTGTTTTCTCTTCCTAAATTTTATATACATAAAAAAAAGGAAATATAAATTTGTAAGTAACTTAAATAACATAAATTTAAACTATTGTAAAAAATAAAGATGCAAAAACTAAATTTAACTTCAAAAAGAAAATGAATGCAAATAAATTTAAATGAATGAAATGCAACAACTACAAATGTAAATCGAAAAGAAAATATATAAAAAAAAGTAGAAGTAAAGAACTAAATGCTGAAAAGGCAAACAGTTGGAAGATAAATTAAAGGGAAAAAATGTAAAGACTTATATTTAAACTTAAATGGAAAAATATACATTAACTCTTGAACCCGAGGCAAATAAATCGATGTGTATGATAAAAACATACACATTAATATATTAGATCTATCTGAACTAATTGGTGAGTATGACAAAACATGAAATTAAATATAAGAACTAAGACTAACTGATAACTAATTGATTTGATCACTTTTGAATTAAATGATGAACAATAGATTGAATCGACTAGGATTTGAATTCCCCATTTTCTTTCTATTTAACTAAGATCAATTCCTTGAATTGAAGCTCTTTCAATTAAACTTAGGGTTAGAATTAATTAAGCTTAAATTCAAAAATTGTAAAAAAAAAAAAAACATTAGTTCCCAATTATAAACACAACTTAGAATCAATTTACTAATGACTAGTTAGAGAAAACATTAAATACAGAAAAAGATCACTCAAATTCACAAAAGAAACTTGTATTGAATAAACAAGTTCAATTAAAGAGATTTTCAATAAGCTTCATCTACAGTAGCCTAAGTAAATTTATCAAAACATGGACAAAATTAGAAAAAGAGAAAAAAAAAAAGAAGAGATAATAGTTGTATTGAAGTTCCAAAATACTTTCCAACGGTGCAAATCTTCAATGAATTGGAAGATATAATGTCTAATATTGCCTCAAATTTCATAACCCCCCTCTATATCCCAAAATTGCACTTTTAAAGAGTAAAGGTACTACTCGTAATACTTCCAGGGCTCTAGGCAATGTTGAGATTTTTCTTCACCAGCACTTAGCAATGAGATTCAACTCTTGGAAGTGCTATATCACTAATTTATATTTAGAATGCTCTCTATTTTGTAGCACTTGGAGCAACACTCGTACTCCTTCCAATGAGCCCTGAAACTTGTACTCCAAAGCTTTCTTTTGCTACTTTAGCACTTCAAGCGTTAAAACAAAAATTTCCAACATTTGCTTTCGCTGCAAAAAAAAAAAAAAAAAAAAAAAAACTGAGGTAAAAATCTGGTATTTAAATAGATCTATCAATTTGATGAGCTTTATATATTTTTCTTATATATTCTCCACTTTTCATTTAACTAACTGACTATTTTTTTTTCTATATTAAAATTTTGTACATATATTCATGAAATATAAACTTATTAAAAACTCTAAAAAATTATGTGTAAGTTTTCGTGTAAGAATGGTCAGTGACTTCATAGAATAGATAAATAATATTATATGGACTTTAAACAATGTCATGAATATTTTGGTTAAAAGAAAGGTTTTTATCTTTACTTTTAATCATAAAAACTTCATTTTATTTTAAATATGTTTTTAAATACTTCTTTAAGAAATATTGAGATTTTTAGTAATAAGATAATTAAGTATATAAAGCATTCAATAATTAGATAATCATAAGTATATAATTAAAAATATGATAATAAATATTTATTGTAAACATTCAAATAAATTGATAAATAAATTTTTTTAAGTAAACTAATTTAAAAAATAGAAATTGTAGAAAAAAATAGTCAACAATTAATGAGTCTGTACCATTGATTACAATTCACGTAGGTCATAATAGTTTTTTTTTTTCTCCAGCTGGGTTATTTATTAGGGTTCAGGTTTATACTTTCTATCATTATTAATATTTTTTTATTTTTTTTAAAAATATTTTATAAAATATTAAAATTTTAATATATTTTAAAAATATTTTGTAAAAAATATATATTTTAAAAAGTAATTTTCATAAGA